>CAIGRK010230412.1:0-10083 GCA_903798315.1 Fraxinus greggii
CCGCCACCACAGATCCACCACCGCTCACCACAAATCCACCACTGCCGCCCAAAACATACCACCACCGCACACCACCTCCGCTATCTCCATTTACACCATACCCACAGCAAAAAATGTCACCAACCGAAAGCAGCATCACCGCTTCACCATCTCCGCTGCCACAACCTCCAATAAACTACAATGTTCAACTTCAAAACCACCGCTACAACTCCCCACCACAACCACTAACAAATCACCACTAATCGCCGGAGACACCACCGGCTGCCACTACCAAAACCAACAATCCCCATCAAATCCACTGTCGATCCAACAAAACCACTACCGCAGCCAAATCTACCGTCGTCACCAACAAAAACCATTCCCAAATCACGAAGCTCACAGCCTACCGTCACCCCACTGTCGCTACTGCCGCAGCAGCGACTAGACTCCACAACGTCCATCAACTACACAAAATCACGACTCCTCAGCAAAAAATTCAAAAATAAAAAAAATGCAGCGACGATGGAGGCTGGACATAAAAAATGGACGTTGACTTCTCCGCAAAAATTGCAAAAATCACAACTCCTACCGCAGCGGCGTTGTTTGTGCACAACGCCGCCGGACAAGGTTGCATTGTCTCGTGGAAGCTGACTGCCGGCGGAGAGCAAGGAGACTAGAGAGAGATGAGAGAAAGTAGAGAGAGTAGGGGAGGAAAATTAATATGAAATTGATTAGGGTTTTAGATGAAATTGTACAATTAATATTTAAAATAAAATGTCTGATTTTCGAAAAGTTAAACCTCTAATCTGATTTTTGAAATTGAATCTTTAAAAATCTGGTTTTGTATAATTTCCTGAAACTTTTATCAAGTAGTTTAACGGGCCATATATGGGTCAGATCCAAGAGTTGGCGCCTGATCCAGTAGAAAAATTGCAGCTGGATTCTTAAAAAGAAAATTAAATGAAACTATGTTTTTAAGTTTTTCTTATCAAAATTATTCACAAAATTATCAGGTATTATGAAAAAAAAAATTANTATTTAAAATAAAATGTCTGATTTTCGAAAAGTTAAACCTCTAATCTGATTTTTGAAATTGAATCTTTAAAAATCTGGTTTTGTATAATTTCCTGAAACTTTTATCAAGTAGTTTAACGGGCCATATATGGGTCAGATCCAAGAGTTGGCGCCTGATCCAGTAGAAAAATTGCAGCTGGATTCTTAAAAAGAAAATTAAATGAAACTATGTTTTTAAGTTTTTCTTATCAAAATTATTCACAAAATTATCAGGTATTATGAAAAAAAAAATTAAATATATTTTTAGTTTTTGATTTCCTATTTTCACGAATCGTTTAATTTAGGAATTATTATCTTAAGTTTATTATTATAAATTTGAATTTCACTAATTTCATATGCCTTTCTTTGTGTGGGGAGAAACATTTTGTTTTTACTATGTTTTCTCTTTTTTGGTGAAGAAAATTCAACCTCATTGTTAAGAATTTCATTCATATTTTCCTTCTTCATTTTGAAATATTGAGCAAGATTTTTTATGTGCGTCGCTTAATCGGGAAAAGAAAGTCACCAAAACAATGATCCACATATTAGTCACAACTTTCGAACGAAAAGAAGTTAGAAAAATAAGAATGTCCGGCCATTTAATATTATATACAATTGAGGTCACAAATATAATTAACACGAATATGACATTGGTTCAGTACGTTCGAGGATACAATTTTTATATACGTGACACAATATTGGGAAGAAATACGGCAACTATATCAATTTTATACATAGTCGTGATTACTTTTAGAAAAAAAATTAAGTAACACAGAAAGTTACATTGCATAAAATTTTCATGTATAATAGAAATAAAAAAGGAAAAAAAAATCAATCTGAAAATTCGGTTTTATGCACTAGTATTTAGGTCTAAGCTCAATGCCTTCAACAATAAGTCCACCTTTGAGGTGCTCACCCTTGACCTCTTCTAAGCTCATTATCACCTCTCTGTCTGTGCAATCGCAATAAAATTCACCTAATTTAACCTCTAACCATCCATCTTTCCTTTCACGAAGAAAGCATTCTTCTACTTCACAAACTTTTGATCTTAATCGTGATCTTGGTCTGTCAATTTTGTGTCGTGTATTAAAAATACGTCCAAATTCTTGTTTCATTCGCTTATTGTATCTTAGATAAGTCTTTCTTCTCGGTTGGTAATTGCCAACTTCAATTGAAATTTCAGACGGTAATGAATCTAATCCGAAATTACGATCCGCGAGTTTAACGACAAGGTACGCTCCATAAGTTGTGTCTGGTGATAGTATTCGAGTGTTGACTTTACCATGTATCTCTAGCCTACAAAACATTACAAGCTCTACTCCTTCCGAAAATCTGTTGTAACCCGAAAAGTCAATTACCGTAAAATGTGAGAAAATTTAAATTTTTCTGTCAACTTGATGAAATAAAAAAATAGAAACCTTGATTGAAGAAGGCGTTTCCAGCACCAGTGAAGAGGAAAGCTTGTCCACGCAATTGATAATTCCCTTGCACTCATCATGTAGCATTTCTTATTTGTAATTTTATCAATGGCAAATGTCTGCATTAATTGCAATAAATATTAACATTATTAATTACATGGTGTGACAGTTCAAACAAATGTCATTTACCTGTTTACCCCCATCAATGAGAAGAGGAACAGAAAGCTTGAAAAACAAATCCCTTTTTGAAGAAAACTCTATCGTAGATACTAACTTAGAAACGATGTCGCGATAATCATGAAGCAAGAATTGTTCCCACACGAGGTCCGACTCAATAGATCTACGAAACATTGCTGATACAAGCATGGACTGGCAAGCGTAATGAGGAGTCGTGAATGTGATGACATGGGCAAGACAATCTTCCGGCAAGTCTTCGAGTTGTGTCACGGCCATGGTTTATATCAAGAAAAGGTCGTGCCAAGAAATTTTGTAGGCTTGTTTTGTTTAGAAAATGAAAGCAGAAAGCATGGTCCAAATGGGATTTATACACAGTGGATAATCAACAGTGATGGGTTTGCGTTAGGATGACAACATTAATTTGACATATGAGGACATCCTAAATCCTAACTAACAGGAGAAATTATCGAGTGGAACGCATATTGGTGCAATGCCCGAGTGACTGGTCGAAAATATCCAGAATTGACCAATCATATAATTAACTTGACGCTCCACGCTTTAATTTATTTTTATGCCTGTAATGTATTCCTAATCTTAATTACTAGTGGTCAATAAAATAAAGAAAAATGCTTCTTGGCCAGTCTCAAAGTAGGCCCAAAATGCCAGCCCCCCTCCAATGGAGGGGCGCCACATAAGCGCCATGATAGCATGTTAAGATAGTCTAGATATAACATAAATTTTTTTAATCTCTTATTATGTTATGAGTCGGTAATTTAAAGTAAAAGATCAACTCGATATTTGACCTATCAACTTCTATTCTTCATGTATAAGAAGCCATATCCAATAAGGCCAAGAGCATATTCTTACCATTTTCGAAGTTGGCAATTTAAAGATCAACTCGAATTTAGACGTGTTAGATCATTACTATATAGATATATATAGATGGTCTTCTCTTGATCCTCTATAGCTATATATCTATTTGATAATAACCTGTAATGAAAGGATAGCCAGCTACACAATTTAAGATCTGATCGAAAAAAGCAATAAAACATGTAGGCCTAATATCCTGTCTCCCTAGAACATGATAAAAACTTTAAACTGCCGACGTGATAAAAGAACTTTAGTTGCAGTTCTTTGAAATAATAATAAATTCAAAGAGCTATAATTAAAATTTTCTTGTCAAATCAATAATGAGAAGTTTTTATCCTACTAATAATATGTAGTAGGAAATCAATTCCAATGAACAATGATCCTTTTTTTGTGGGGAGGGGGCTGCATGTAATTTTCTATAGTCAACGAACATATGCACCCAGTCAATACCTTTGAAGGAATAGGTACGGCATTCTCTACCATAGTTACCCCAGGCTTTTTTAGGACTGACCTTATTATAAGATTTTGAGTAGATGATACCTCCATCTAATGGTCTTAAAACTAGTTTCTTTACAACATATAATAGTCACAAAGCCTGTGTTTGAATCCCAGTATGAAAAAAATTTGAATTTACGTTTAAAATTGTTCTTTGTGAGAAAGTATGGTTGAAACTGAATTTGAAATAAAATGAATTTTTAGAAAATGGGATTTAAACTGAGGTGAATTCTATAGATATTGATTCTTTTGAAAAATATCATATATTTGACAATAATGAAATTTGTGTATGAATATCGAGAATTGATCCTTGGCCAACAAATTGTTAATTTTGCATAATACCGACGTTTGATCAAAAGAATTTGAAATCTCTTAGTTTCAATAATGTCATCCAATAAAAAAAAAATGTCCGGCAATACTTTTAACAAAAAGTTCAAGTGGTAAAACCGAAGAAGAAAAACCTTAATTTCGCAAAAGACCTAATTGATCCTAATTAAATTAACAATTGATTGCATAAGATAAAAACAATCCAAAACTATTGAAATTAGTGTCCGCTTGATTGGTAGCATAGAATTTGTATGGAAAGAGAATAAATTTTAAACAATTTAATTACCTATAACTTATTTATTTGAAAATTATTAATTAAATGCGTTTGATTGATTTAGTTTTTAACCTTAAAAAAATATTGTATTTGTCTATTTTTTATTGATGGGTAGATGAAATAGATGTGATAGATGAGAAATAGAAAGATATAGTGAATTATCTGAAAAATAAAATTCACTTATTCCTAAAGAAAATAGTTTCCTTATTTTTGAGGAAAATATGGACACGTAACGAAAAGTTGTAAAATATTTTTTATGAAAAATATTGTCAATCAAACACCCCCCAAAATATAGAATTTCAGTGGAAAATGACATTTTTTTATGAAAAATAAAGTCAATCAAACACTCTTAATTAAAACTAGTTCATATCTCCTATTGCATCATTAACTAATATAGCTTAAACGTCAAGAATCAAATAACATCTTGATCTTACTCCTTCGAGTGGGAAGAGTATTGGAAGAAGATTGAATATCGGAAAAACTTCCAATGTTTATTTAATTTAAATAAAAAATAGTCAACATTGTATATAAATAAGTATTTATCGTATCGAACGTCAAATCCTTTGCTAGATTGATTTTATTTAAAAAAATAGTTGCGGTCTTGGGCAAATGCTCTATGGATTGGGTCCTACTAGATGTTAGAAGAGACTTTTACTTTCCAGACATTATAAATATATTTTTGTAGTATCAATAAAAGAAATTATATATTTAAAAATTATAAGTAAATATTTTAAGGTTACCCAAACGTGAAATTTTTTTGAATCTATAGATAAGAAATGGGATTGGTAAATGCCTCCAAGTCAATATTCAAGAACCAAATGCTACGGCACTATTAATATATGGTTAGTAGTTATAATTCATACACTAGGAAAAATTGTATGGAGATTAGCCTCATATGATAGAGGAATTTGTTTAGAACCAAGTCGGAGATTCACTACAAGAAAAATTGTCTTTCGCAGGTAATGTATATCGTTAAAACAATTAATCACAACTTGAAATGTACGTTTGCAAAAACGCTAAAGGCAATGCAAAATGAATGTTGCTAAAACAATTAACAACAAGAAAGTCGCAAACATTGCAAAATGACACATTAGCAACATGTATTAAAAGAACATCATCAAATATCAATTGAATTACGTTGTAAATTTGTTCAAAACCATGTTTTCATATTAGTTTATGGGCATGTAAAGAGATTTATTTCACCCAAGTTGATGAATTGAAAATAACTTGGAATGTAGGAGATTATACATACGCGTACACATAGGCCAAATGGCCATGCATACATAAGGAATTGTCTGCAAGAAACTGAGCAATTGTTGGGACCTGTTCGAGGTATATGGATGGAAATATTATAAATAGATGATAGATTTTCATTTCCAAATATTAGAAACAACGAGTAAAACATTACTTTAGATATTCCAATTCATTCATCAAGTATTCAAACTTCTTAAAGTTTTCAACAAATTCAACTACAAAAAATCAATTGTGTTTTTATGCTTCTTCCTTGAAGGTTAGTCGATCATTTAAATTATTTGTCGAAAATCCTAAATGCATACTAGAGGAGGCAAATATTAATTTTAGAACAATGTATCATAAGCGTGTTCGAACCCCAATGTATTCTATACGTGTTTGAGCCCCATTGTTCATTTCATTTTGTTCTTGTTTCCATCTTCATCTTCTCCTCTTCAATATTTCCAACAAACGGCAACACACATTTATTGACTTTTACGATAGATCCCTTTTAGGGACACATAATTAACAAATGTTGTTATTTACATGTTGCAAAAGGTTTCAGAAAAAATAGTTTTCACGTTCTAATTTTCTCTAGAATTATCTTATTCTAGTTGATATTCTTGGAACGCTAAATTAATTTTGTGAACAATTTTCAAATCTATTTTTTTTTTCACTCCTACTCTTATCCTTTGATGTGTCCCCAACTTGTAAGAAGAAAAAATAGAGGGAGTAAGGAAGAAGTCGACATGAAGAAAGTAGAGATCATTTTTATAATTTAAATTAGAGTTGCATGAATTAATAAGAAAGACCTTGTAAAAGAAATTTTCTAAGTACATTTCAATTGGTTTAACATCTACTGCTTAGGTCTAAGCTCAATGCCTTCAACAAGAAGGCCTCCTTTGAGATGATAACCCTCCACCTCTTTCAAGCTTATCTTCACTACTTTGTCTTTACCATCACAATAGAATTCACCCAATTCAACCTCTAACCATCCATCTTCGCGCATATGAAGAACGCGTTCTTCTACTTCATGAATTCTTGATCTTGATTCGTTAGTTTTGTGTCGCACAGCATCACGCTCCAATTCTTGTTCTTTACACTCATTGACTCTTAAATAAGTTTTTCTTGAGGATTTATAATCACCAACTTCAACTGAAACCTCCGATGGTAGGGAATCTAATCCAAATGCACGATCTGCAAGTTTAACAACGAGGTAGGCTCCATATTTGGTATTTTCTGTTAGCATTCGAGTGTTGATTTTACCATATATCTCTAACCAACTTATCATTATAAGCTCCACCCCTTCAGAAAATCTGATTTAACACAAAAACGAAGATTTAAAAATTAGATGTCAAGATAGTTCATTTCCAAAGCTTTATTTTTGAAATATTTAAAGTCGACTATATAAAATCTTGTTACGTTCGAACCCAAAAGTAATTGTTAAATAATAATAAAAAATTCAAGTTTTATATGACAGAACCTTGATTGAAGAAGGGGTTTCCAGCTCCAACAATGAGGATTGCTTGCCCAAGCAATTGACAGTTCCCTTGCACTCAACATGTAGCATTTTGTGTTTGTAACTTTATCAATTGCAAATGTCTGCATTGTAACAATTATTATTATTATCATTATTTGTCAATATATATCAACTTGCTGATTGTGACAATTGAAAATACATTTATGGCTAGTATAGATTGAAATGCAAGTGAACTAAATTGTGTGGCTTGCATGATTTTTAAGAGGATATTTTGACTATGTTGTGTTTACCTTATTGCCCCCATCAATGAGAAGAGGAGTAGAAAGTTTGAAAAACAAGTCCTTTTTGGATGAAAACTCCACTGGAGAAACCAACTTTGACATGATATCGCAATAATCAGGAGGTAAGAATTTGTCCCATACGAAATCCGATTTGGCTGAATTGTGAAACACAGTCGACGCAGTCGAAGAATGACATGCATCACGAGGAGTCGTGAATGCAATAACGTGAGCAAGACAGTCTTCTGGCAAGCCGTGGATAGTTGTTTCAGACATGGTTTAATAAGAAGAGCCGAGAAATTCGTACTGTGCCAGAAGAGATGGAGGAAACTTTGGTTTCTTGTTTTGTATAGGATATGAATGCAAAGGGCTTTATAGTTGGCAATATGTTGAGATTTATCATAAAATAATACAACAATACATGAATTCAACTAGTGGCATGGGTTTTAAATTTAATGTACAACAAGACATGAATTCAACACATGACAGCAACCTATCCATGTTATCATGTCGTACTTCAACTAGTGGCATGGGTTTTAAATTTAATGCAATCCATTAGTCTAGAACTTATTCAAGTCGTAAAACTATTAAATTTATATATTCTTATTTTTTCAAAATATTTACCGGTTCAAACATTAGACCGGCACAATCTTGCGATGATTGTGTTGACAAACGAGCAATATTCAGAAAGAGTATACACTCAGATCAAGTAAATTATGCAAACAATGGTTAAGTAAAAGTGACTATTGGAATAAAAAATATGGTATGGAAAGTTAAGTCTTGTTTTCAATGAAGTTGGATTCGATTACATGAATTTGATTTTCCAATTTCAATCATGAAAGTTTTAAATTATATAGACCCACGTGCGGAATTACACAATTAAAAGCAACAAATCACTTTTTAATTGTTTTTAGATGATTAGATCAAACAAATCCATTCATGCTAAATTTGAATACCACGATCAATAATTAAAGCAGTAAAGAAAACTAAAGATGATCACGAAGAAACCCTAACTGAGTAAAAACTTCGGGCACTTTGTCGTTAATAATTTACTATAAATCGAAGCAAACTTAAAGTACGGTCCATACTCGTCTACCATGTAGAAATTCCGACTTCAAATTCCTGCGGTCTCCCTTAATCCTACTTGATATGTGCTCCTTCAAAACAAATTTCGACTCGTGGTTTATACCTTAGCCCACCTGACTACGTGCTCCTGACGCCGATCCCGACTCCGATATCTCACCTTAGTCCTCCTGAATTTGTGTTTCTACGATAGTCCCCGATCTCTGGTATCGATTTATCTTCAGTGAATTAAATGATTTGGTGTTTGATCAAAAGATCTTGTGCATTTTGATATGTGTTTTAATATGAAACAATATAGGTAAATCAACAAATCAAATTTTGGATGAAATTACAACTCAAATAATATGATGGTTGAATCTTTGAATCAATGAATATATTTTGAGTTTTCAAATGAATGATCTCTATAGAAAATCCACACACTTTCAGGCGTTCCGATTGAGATGATTCAAAATNTTTGATCAAAAGATCTTGTGCATTTTGATATGTGTTTTAATATGAAACAATATAGGTAAATCAACAAATCAAATTTTGGATGAAATTACAACTCAAATAATATGATGGTTGAATCTTTGAATCAATGAATATATTTTGAGTTTTCAAATGAATGATCTCTATAGAAAATCCACACACTTTCAGGCGTTCCGATTGAGATGATTCAAAATGCGTTGGAAAGTTAACTTAAAGGACTACAATTATTCCAATGTTTTCTATGTAAAAAATGCATTGCAAATTACGACTGAGAATTTGGAGCATAACTTGTACGGCTCTTTGACGCTCTTTGAACTTCTAAATGCATTCTAATGACCATATGTGATAATCTTGAACTCATTCAATGATTATACTACCAACCCAACTCTTTTGACTTTAATTAGGATTTTATAACTCATATTTTAATTTTGATTACAATTCGATAAACTCCTAATACAATTCAACTACAACTTGATTTTGATTAAGGAAATTGCTAATTACAAATTTAGAGATTGTCAATTATAATTTGGACTTATCAAATCATTTCACTGCTAGTAGAAGATGCCGCAACAAAATATATCTAAGGATTCATATTACAAAATACGATAAAGCTTTACATTAGTTATCAACTTACCATAGTCCTGCTACTTTATCTTGATTTGTAAGTATGCGTGAAAAAGATAAGTGAGTAAGATTGGTTTGTTATATACAGTCTAAAAAACGTATGATAGTGTGACTTTAAACTGTTGTAATTCATGTGACATGTTAAAATTGCAAAAAAAAAAAACTATATCAATAAATTTGTCTTCCGCTTCATGAGCATGTTATCATAAGGGCTAGGTTCGATACGGTTCGGTTCTGTTCTATTCGGTTCCAGAAATTTTCGAGTATTTAGTAAATGGAACTGTTTGGGTTCGGTTCGGTTCCGTTCTGTACTATAATTAATTTTTT
>CAIGRK010230425.1:0-23131 GCA_903798315.1 Fraxinus greggii
CAATTCCTTGCTATGACTTGATCTTCTCTCCTAAAATATAATAATGGACCCCTTGCCCTTGATGAATTTGATGATAATATTTTGTATGAAGAGGCAAGAGATGTTTTTTTTTATGTATAGCCCTCGTTCTCTATTTATAAGAGTCAAAAAATAGGTCAAAATCGCGTCCAATTTGGTTTCCAAAAGAGTTTGAATTGCAAAAGGAAACTAAATATTCATCTACAGAATTGGCATGTACGCGCGCATCGTAGAACCAAATGACTCTCAGGTTGGGGAAAATAGGGTGCCTCGCACGCGCGCGCATGTTTGTCTATGAGTAGTTTTTGGTATTTTGGCCATACTTTCTCTACAAGTATCCGATTGAGTTGATTCAAAATGCATTGAAAAGGTGATTCAAAGCGATATAATTTTCTATTATAAAATTTTTCTAATTCGAACATTTTCCATTCGAAAAATAGGTCTCAAGTTAAGCTAAAAAATCAGGAGCATAACTTCTTCGGCTGGAAATTGATTTGTGAAAATACTCCCACTATACCTTTGACCTTCAACTGCATCCAATTGATCATATATGATCTTCAATTATCATTTTGTGGTCTGAATCAACTATTAGATGTTTACACTTTTGTCCCCAAATTTTGGATTTTCTTCATTTTCGCACGTTTTCGTTCATTTCTTTCAAATCCACAAATTTGCATTGAGTTCAACCTAATAAACATAATTAACACAAAATTAAGCTATAATTCATCTAAATCATTAACAAATACTCTAACTTAATAGCCTAGATAAGGGTACAAAATACACTTATCACTACGCCAAAAACATATCAATGCCTGAGGGATCGATAGTAGGGTGCTCAGAAGATATCCACTCCTTAATTAATTTGATGGACATCGTTATCACCTTCCCCCCGTACTACTGGAAGGCCTTAGGAAAATCAGATGATGATTTGTATCGCTCTACAAATGCCTCCAATTCCTTAGCATACTCCACGGAGGCCTTATATCGCTCCACCTCCTCCTCGGGAGCTCGAGCTAAAACAAAGCGCAAATTATCTATCTCTGTCTCTTGCTCACAGGAGACTTCTTTAAAGAAAAGGCTTTCTTCTTGTAATGATGAGATTCCTTTTTATTTTCTTCTGCAAGGGTTTTCAGTCCGATGATTGATGATTGATCGACTCAACCAGCCCAGCCTGAAGAGCCACAACCTAAAGGAGCCAAAATGATCAATAACTATTAGGCATGAACAAAGGAATAAACAAACAAAAACAAAGAAGGATGGCAGAAAGTCAAACCTTTGAGTATAGACTGCTAGAACTCTCTCAATGTCATCAGCACTCCGCCCGACGATCGCCTGGGCAGGAGCAGGCGTAACCAAGGATTTGAGTATCCTTATCTCTGTGTAGCCCCGAGTGGGGGTAAATCTGAAATTTGGAAGAGGATAACCCTCGCGCTCGAGTCTGACTTAACTTGAACTACCCCCCTCAACTACGGGCAGTGGGATAGCGTCACGGACTCATCCAAAGGCTGAGACGTCCCTTCAATGGTATGGCACAATGCTTCTCCATCATTGGTCCTTTTTATCTTTTTAATGGAGTTGAAGGTAAGCCATCATCGCTCTCGTGTCCACAATGTAGCAAGGACTCAATGGTCTCCTCCTAGTTGAACTCCATTCCTATACACACAAGATAGGATCTATCAAGCTTAAAAAATGAATAAAGGGGTGGACAAATGTAAAACTGAAAGCGAAACATGCCAGAGCCTACCATCAACAGGGATAAATCCCTCATCGTTCTCTGACTCATGTAAGGATTTCAACATCTCTTCCAAATCAAAGTCCTTATCTGTGTAAAAACAATTGAGTTCATCAAGTTCAACAAATAATAACAAGCCAAAAACATTTACAAACGTAAAAGTACAAGCAAGGTAAGAAGACCTACCGGTAGGACGACCGTTTCCGACTATCAACATATTCCTCATCGTCAAAACTGACCTTAAGTCTAGTGCAATGGGTGGAATATTAGTCAATTTTTGGATTTGAGCATTTAGAAGAGGGGTGATCTCGACTTGACTATTGAAGAGGCGGATTAGGGGATGTCCCCAATTGGTATTGAAAGGGAATTGACCCTCGGGAGTCGAACAAAAAAGAATCGGGATTTCCACCCGCTATTCGAATTTCTAAACTTGGGAAAACGCAAAGGGACCCTAGTGGTGAAGAAGACAAATGTATTACATTGAGCTAACTCGTGCATCTCGAAGACGCACCTGAAGAGGTCCATCGAGAGTGTGATTTTTTTGCTAAGGCAAACGTATAAGAAATATAGAGCTTTCTTCTACGCGTTGGGGTTTATTTGGCTAGGAGTAAGGTGAAATTTATTAAATATTAAGACGAAGAAAGGATGGATGGGGAATCGAAAACCACCATCCATAATGTCTTTATATAAGGCGACCTATCGAGGGTCAGACCCGGAAGCCTCTCATTGGGCCTAGGGCTCTATAAACGTAATAGTCAACACGTTCATATTTCCTAAGTGATTTTTCCAGTTTAGAAGGAGAATTATAAAAACTATAGCTTTTTGGAATTTCAAGATTCACCAACTCACCCGCCGGATCCCGTCCAAGTTCTATATTTTCGTTCAAAGATTTAGTTGACCCAATGTGTCTTTTTTGGGAGAATCGATCGAAAAGCATGAGGTTTGGCCGAATGTGTTGAAATATCGGGTTCGGAACGAAATTGACCAACCACACGAGGGGGACTTTCGGTAGGGCTGGTCAATGAACGACCAGCCGTGAGGCTGGACTACCGTCAACCATCGACATCGATCGGCGACAAGAAAGGTTGGTCGATAAGCCTTGAAAATTTTCGACCAGCCTTGTTGGGCGCTCGTCTCGTCGACCAGCCTTGTTGGTCGACTAGATGGGCGCACCGGGTTAGCCTTAACCAGCCCATCCAACGATGGGTCGGTTGATTCGCTCGCCCCTTTGTTTTCACTTTCACCAGATGAAGAGGAAATGAATGTTTTATACATGATAAAAGGAAAAAAGAAGAAGAAAAGAATACGGTGAAGGAATAAGTAGAGAGGGAATTACCTTGAGGGCGAATGATGAGGATGAAATTCTGATAAATGAAAAGTGTGAGTGAAATGGAAGCACTCACCTCTTTAAATAAAGGTTGATTTTGAATTTTTTTGGGGGGAAATTTCCCCCAAAAACTAAAGCCCACTTGTAGGGTGCCCTTGTACACTGTTTTCATCACTTTACATCAATTGGGTTGCGCGTCCCGCTTATATTGAATGTCAACAAACAAAAAAAAAATACTTAACCAATGTCTAAGGGCGACCCTTTATCGATGAATATCGACAAGAGGCAGGGGCTAGTGATATAGGATAACATCAATAATGATCTATGATGGCCACAAAGTGAGGACTACTTGATAATCAGGCTACGTAAAGCACCTTATGTGAGGTCGATTATCACCATGAGACTCTCTACGTTCACATGGGCCCTCTACCATTACAGGTCGCCTACCATCACGAGACCGTCGACTACCATGAGGCCCTCTACGTTCACATGGACCATCTACCACTCTAGGTCGACTACCACCACGAGGCCGTCGACTACTACGAGGTACTCTATGTTCATATGGGTCGTCTACCACTACAGGCCGTCTGCCACTATGAGGCCAACACCACACTTAACCTAAAAAATGGCCATGAATCGGACGGAAACCGCTCAACGGCAATCATGGTTACAACCAACTATTGAAGTAGTGGAAATCATCCTTTCAGAACGTGGGGGAGCAGGAGGAGTTCCATGGGACATGTGGCATCAATAACCGTTGAACAGGTACGTGGCATCAGGGGCCTATAAATACCCTTGAGATGGGAAAGGTATGGACTGAGGAACCCGAACTATTTGAATACCAATTACATTTCCTATCTTCCTAAACCCTCTACTGATTCTCACGCTGGAAGTACAATGGGGGAGAAAGCCCCAACCTTATTTTGCAGGTAGCGTTTGTCTATCGGAGCAGCCGAAACACCTTACACTTCAAGAAGAACGTGGAAGTCTATCTCGTTACAATCTCACGCGTGATCACCCATGAAAACCCATGTATGTATATAACAAATTGCAAAATGATTTTCATGTGCTGCGTTGCATGATAATTACATGTAGTAGCACAGTTCCTTATCTACTGGGTAATAGAATGGCATCGACATCGCAAACATATAATTAGATGCAACAAGAGGAAAGAAAAGAATTCAACTGTCTGAATCCACAAATTGGTGTGTGTGATATTTTATTTCAAAACTAAGGAAACTAATTAATGTAATAATAAGGGATCTGGGTAACCAGTAGACCACAAATTACGACGTATGATACGTCGAAAAATTATGACATCCCCAAGTTACGCTAATGCCTTAGCACATTAATTGGCTCTAGTTGGAGGATTCCAACATGCAAAAACCATGGCGCAAAAAAAATAAAAAGGTTCAAATTTATCGATTTTGTTACGAACACCATGAAACCATGAAGTAGTACAACGTTCGATATCTCGAATTGCACCACACCTTTGTAAAAATATGGCGTGGCAAAGCTGCCACAAGGCACGAGCATGTAATGAGGCCCTAATTGAAAGATTATCGAAAAATGTCGAACTTAAACATTTCACTATTTTACCACGAGATTCTGCATTTTCAAAATTAAATAGATCAACGGAACCATCAATAAGATATAACATGCCCTTCCGAAAAATCCAAATCGTACGTGAAACCTGTTAAATCTCGTCTTTATTTCAAAATTACAATTCTGAATAAAGTCAAATTCCCACATTCACACTTGCCAAGGCCACCAATAATCAGGCCACTACACAAATAATCGACGCTCAATATTCTATTTTCCTGTGCTGAGAATAGTTTTTTTTTTTTAGGATATCCTCACGTGAATACCAAAATGTTTCAATGTAATGCTATCCAAAGTGTAAATTTCAACTACACCCGGACAAATGCACAATATATCGAACGTATTACTTCATTTTTTTGCAGTAAGCAGCAGTATTTTCAACGTCCTCCACGTAAATACGAAAAAAATTCAACGCAATGCCATCCCAAACATATTGGAAACGTAGTGCAAGGAACCATAAAAGTAACTTCTTAGGTACATGTGGAAATTGACGACGGTGAGATACTCAAATGAAGGAGATAACGACGTTGATAAAGGGTGCACACATTATGGAGAGAGGATTTGTGTCTAATCGATTTCTCAATTACACTATATATGGTACACATTTCTCAATTCTTGTTATCGAATAAAATATTGTTCCCCGTTTCATCTAAAATAAATCACTTTGAAACAATGCAATTTCTTTAAATAAATTCAAAAATGAAATTTGATTTAAGTTTAATATATTTTTAAGTTTAGCCAAACATGTTTATCAAGTTTTTGACACTGGCTCTTGAATTATGTTATTATTCACCTGAACTTGAAAACAAACCACACTAACTTAAACATAATTGTATATATGCTTACTTGGCAAAATTTCAATTGAATCGGTAAATTTTAATTTCATTGTTATTGAACTTTTAATTTAGTTTTAAGTTCACCCCTCCATCTCATGCGATTTTTAATCTAAATTAATAAATATGTCTATAGAGAGAGTCATATGCAATAGATCATCTACATAATCGTCGCTTGTCACATCAATTTACCATTATGTCACATTTTATATTGTTATAAAATTTTGAAAAATACCCATTTTAACATTTTAATCTAAAAACCTTGTTAGCACGCGAATTTCTCAAAATGATTTGTTAACTTATGATATTTTCCCTAGCAAATGTAATTTTGATCCTTGCTGGGACATTAAAAGTAGTCATCCAGAGTAAAGATGAAGAATTGGGTTATCGAACATTTATATAACATGGAATTTTATCAATTATTTATATGGTGATGCACAAATTTCAATCGCCAGAAAACATATTTTTCAACCATGTCATAGCTGCAAAACCATTCGAGTCCAATTCACCATTTCAAAAATTTGCAAAATAAATAGCAGTTGTACTTACATGTACATAATGGTATCAAAAATTTGCTTAATAATGTAGTAGGATTCCATTCCTCTCAAGTGTAAAGGGATTTGGCAATAATTAATAGGCAATCAAGGGGTTAAACAAACTAAGTCCTAGTTAATTCTACCGTAACATGATGCAAATGTCTAACCAATAATGTCCCATTAAACCTACCAAACATGCTCCAATGGCTCTGAAGCCGGAAAAGGGGATTCAAAAGTTCAGCCCTTACAAGGTTTATGAATAATGTATCTATCTATATTTATTTTCACTCAGACTTGTGCTTGGAGTATCTCGCATTCGACTTTCCAACGCCACTTGTACACCGTCCCACAAACTTGAGACACTCGTCGATTAAAATCACTGGCAACGCAACCGTCAGTACCAATCCCCACTCATTCGCGCTTAGGGGTACAATGCCGAATATTTGAGCAAGGAAAGGCACATATAGAATCAAGAAGTGTAAGCCAAATGAGACGGACATAGCCAAAAGGAGCCATGGGTTGACCCAAGGAGGCATCGATAAGAGACTTCCATCCTCGGAGAGGGCATTTAAGGAATTAAACATCTCGATGGCAACCAGTACGGAAAGCGATAAAGTCATGGCCTTGATTTTACCGGTTTGGAAGTAGTCGCATGGATTTGCATCAAATGTGAACACTTGTGCTCCAGCTGTGAAAGGCGAAACGGAGAAGTTTGTCCAGGTGTGACATTGACCCCAGTTGGCAAGCTGGGAATAAGTGACAAGGCTGTGACCGTCTCCACTGAGGTCAATGCCAAAGAAAGAGGAATGAGTGTACCAGATAATGAAGATTCCCACAGTTGCTATACCAACATAAGATCCAATCACCTGCATAAACGTTTAAAATTTACAGATTAAATACATATCCATATTTGGGTAAGCTTAAAAGTAAACTAAAACTTACGTTTTTAAGGGAATTTGGTTTCTAAATATATTTGGCTGAGGTGATTTTTCTTATAATAAGTGAAAAGGTAACTTAGGGTTTGTTTTAGCCCCTATTCTCGGAAGAATAAATTCTGCAATAGTGATTTTTTGGAGAATGTGGAACTAAAAAGTAAGGAAAATTTTTGAATTTACATGTAGAATATTTTATTAGGAGAATATGTGATTTAAAATGAGTTTCGAAAAAAATGAATTTTTAAATAATAGGGCTCAAACAGGGGCTTGTTATGATAACAATAAAGTGTTGCTTAAAAAATAAGTAATTTATTCTAACTTTAACCAACTAAGCCTTGTTTGTCTTCCATTCTTTCAACTCTTTTTCAACTACACATTCATACAATAAAATATTATACACGTAAATCCAAACTTTTCCCTACTTACATTCTCCAAAAATTCACTATTCAAAACAATGTTTTTCCAAAAAAAAGGCCACCAAACAAAGGCTAAATTAATTATTTGTTTTGAAAATTACTTTTTTTACTTATAAGTTAACTTACAAGGAATTTATTTAAGTTCAGCCAAACATGCATAGGAGTTCCAACTTAAAGGAGGTGAAAAGAATCAGACATACTAGATATCGGAAGAGAATCCACGCACTGATCAATGAGTCATCGCTTCTTCGTGGAGTTTTCTTCATTATATCCTTGTCTGGTGGATTGAACCCCAGAGCTGTAGCTGGCGGTCCATCGGTAACCAGGTTAACCCACAGAAGCTGAACTGGGATCAGACCCTCTGGGATACCTAAAGCAGCTGTAAGGAATATTGAGGCAACCTCACCGATATTCGAGGAAATCATGTATCTGCAGAAAAAGAAAGAACTTTAAGTCTCATTTATAAGTGTAACTTTTTGCACGATCCCAAACACATGCATAACATGCTGAAAACTATGAAAACACTCTTCCTCGACCGGACAAATTACTGGCAGTTAACTACAATTTAATCCTAATAAGGCATCTTTCAGTTGCAGGTTTGAAATATCAGAAAACACAGTGGAGATGCATACATGTAGCCCTGTATTTGTTCACATTCTCTTGTACAAACCAAGTAGTACTTACAGCCCTTAAATCTGAGGACTTTTAAGGAAGAAAACATCTAGATAAGTGTGTACTGGTCATACCAACAAGACCTGGATGCAGGAGACTATGAGGGGGAAGGTTAATAGTAATGTGCACTTAACTTTTCAGCTTTCATTAAGCTATTTAAATCTGTATGTATACATATGCTTCCAATCAATTGTGCAATCAAGCTGAGATCCTTGATTGTGCACTCGCACGCCTCCTAAAATTAGGTGCCATAATTACTAAAGGCTATACCAAACCTATGGTCCGGGCAAAGCCAATATGCCATAACAAAACATAGCAACTCATGCATAAGACATCTATGATGGCTCAGGTCTAAAAACCATACACAAGCCCAGCATATGACAAGTCACTAACAATGATTTAAACTCCCTTGTGATTTTTCGTATATTGGGGTTGGTTTGTCAAACCTGTTCAAATCAATTATTAGCTTGATTTTTTTCTAGACATAGATCTAACTATTGTCCATAGTCCTGATAATCTCACATTCAGATTACTCATGAATCTAGTGAGAAAGGGCTCATAAGCGAACCTGCAAATAATATTCTAGCACCCAGTCTTATAATTTGGTGATGAAGAAATAAATTAAAGGTAGAGTAAATTAACCTGATGAAAGCCTTCATGTTATTGTAAATGGATCTGCCTTCACCAACAGCAGCAACTATTGTACTGAAATTATCATCTGCTAGAACCATGTCAGAAGCCTCCTTCGCAACCTGGAAGGTTGAAATGTGATAAGATAAATTATCTCTCGGGTCACCATAGTCAGTGTATGAACAAATCCATGCTGTTCAATTGAAATAAGTACACAAGCAACATAGTCGGTGAATGAAGAAATCCATGCGGTTCAATTGAAATAAGTACACAAGCAACATAGTCGGTGAATGAACAAATTCATGAAGTTCAATTGAAATAAGAAGTGCCATGCAACATTGGTTCACCATATCCCTTTCAACTCACATTAAGATAAATGTTCCAAGATGGCACTTACTTCACCCACTCTTAATGCATAATCTGGTTAATTGAGGATTCTAATTCATATTTCACTTACCTCAGTTCCAGCAATACCCATTGCGATCCCAATATCGGCCAATTTCAAGGCAGGCGCGTCGTTCACTCCATCCCCCGTCATTGCTACTACTTCCCCTGATTCCTTAAGCAACCTCACTATCTCTTGTTTATGCCTTGGTTCAGCCCGAGAAAAAAGAAGCCCTCCACCTTGTTTTAGATGTGTTGCTTTCACATGGTCGGGAAGCTCCATAAATTCCTTTCCTGTCAAGCTTCTTGAACTGATGTCCTCATGGCGCCCAAAAACACCTATTTCATGACAAATAGCTTCAGCTGTATTTTTGTTATCTCCTGTAATTACCATAACACGAATGCCAGCTGTTCTGCAATCCTCGATAGCTTGAGGGACCTCTTTGCGAGGAGGATCCTTTTGAAAAATTAACATAAAGAAACAAGCAATTTAGTTATTATCTTGCTAACAACAAGAAATTGTATATAATAGTAGGGACTCCAAAGAAAAGATGTACTTAAAGAACCAAGCTTAAAAACTTACTCTCAAACCAGCCAAGCCAGCAAAAATTAGATTTCTCTCAATTGAAGAATAATTTGCAGGATAGAGTAAGAGCTGATGAGCTGGATGGTCTTCATCGCCATTATATGTAGCGAATTCCGTGAGATCCTCCTTGTATGCAAATCCCAAAACTCGTAATGCACTAGTTGACATTTCACAGAGGCTTTTCAAAATAGCTTCCCTCGACTCTTGATCTAATTCTACAATAGAGCCATCGAGCAATTGCACGAAAGAGCTTCTTTCCAATAAATTCTCTACTGCACCCTGCCAAAATGTAGTATATAAGAAGTTAAAAACATTAAGCCCCTGTTTAGGCTCCATTTTAATGTGATTTTTGGATAAAATGTATTTTGGAATAGTGATTTGTTGGAGAATGTGTGGTTAAAAGACAAGGAAAGGTTTTGGGTATTACGTGTAATATTATTTTATGGAAGAATGTATGGTTAAAAATGAGTTTTGAAAAAATGTATTTGGAAATAATGGAACCCGAACAGGTGCTAAAAAGACTTCGAATATGCAGCAAATTCAGAATACACACACAAGTAATACAGATAGCTGGGGCTTAAACTAGTGCAGTATTAGATAATAGAAATTGTTTAATCCCTTGGTCAGTGTAATGAAGAAGTCTAATTGAAGCATCTCAAAACATCACTCAGTGAAAGCCATGACTCGGTAATCTTTTTTCCTTCACAGAACTAATTACAGAAAGTCAGGTGAATGTATAAAAGAAGAATACAGGAAACACAGATTTTACCTTCACAAGCAGGGACTTTTTCCCTGAGCTGGAATGTGCAATGACTCCCATGGATTTTCTATCTCGATCGAATTCAAGGGTAGCAATCCGCTGTTCAATTCTATTCCACATGTGGGAGCAATCTTGAAGGCATCCAAATAATACGAACACAAATCAGCATATTAACTTGTATGATTTGTATAAAAAAAATTCAATAGGGTACACAAACTTACTCAATACACCATCATAACCTGAGGAGGCACCTGAAGGTAATCCACTTGGAAGGCCCATTTTCTCAACCAGAACCTGTGCATTAAACAATCAAGTCAAGAATCTTTTTTTCATTCAAATATTATTTACTCACTCCTAGCAGCAAAAAGCATGCAAGAAATGTTTATATGGGCACCAAGCTTCCACCATCTGTCAGAAAATTATGTAAGAGGTACAAAAACAAGTGAACGCAAAGGAAATGACCATGCAAAAGCACTAAATACCGTCCAGAACCAGCAACAAGACTAACCATGTCATCCTAAATCCTCAAGGCCGGGAGTCTAATTTTATTCATCAGACATGAGCAGTTTTCCAATTTGAGAAAGATGCATGAAGCCTTATTGTCATGTTTATTTCCTTACATGAACATATAAAGGAATGGAAATCCACATAGTGAAGTTTTACTTGTATAGAAGCTCACTCAATCATGTGTAGAGTGCAGAAAAAACACATTTATACTCTCTGTACCTTTAATGCCGCCTCAGTGGGCATTCCATTGGCAACATGGTGATACTCAGATTTTTCCACATCCGCATCATTGCACACGGCAGCAATCTTAGCAATCATTTGAAGATTAAGATCTAGATCACCCATTGGCCAGTTGTGAATATTCCCATCTAAAGGATCAAAAGTGGTCCCTTCCACATTGAATAATCTAAGTGTATTTGCCTTGGAACCCATGGCAACTAGCTTAGCCACAGCCATCTGGTTGGTAGTCAAAGTACCAGTTTTATCTGAACAAATCACAGTCGTGCAACCAAGAGTTTCAACACTTGGCAACTTTCGAACAAGTGCATTCTTAGCAGCCATCTTCCGGGTTCCAAGGGCCAAGCAAGTTGTAATAACTGCAGGTAGACCTTCAGGAATAGCAGCAACTGCCAATGCTACGGCAATCTCAAAGTAATAAGTGCACTTCTCAAATGAGAACTTAAAATTCCTCGGCCAGCCATCAACGAACTCCCAGGAAAGGAAATATTTCACATTAATCAGCCAAACCAAAGCACAGATTACTCCGATTATAGCAGTTAAAGCCTCTCCAAACTCATTTAATTTCTTCTTCAACGGCGTATCCTCCTCACTTTGCGACGCCTCGTGAATCTGAGAATGCACCTTTCCAATTTCAGTATTCATCCCTGTCTGCGTCACCAGACAAATGCAATTGCCATTCACTATTGTTGTCCCAGCAAACACCATACACTTCTTCCCCTGAATATCAACATCCTCTGAGACAGCCTTAGTGGTCTTACTTACCGCCTCGCTCTCTCCAGTCAAGGACCCCTGTTCAACTCGAAGGGTCGAGCTTATCAAACTCAAAACCCTCATATCTGCCGGAGCCTTATCTCCAACTCTCAACTCCAAGATGTCCCCTGGAACGAGCTCCTTTGCTGGCAAATTAGAAATCTTTCTCCCCTCGCGAAGAACATTTGCATGCTCTGATTGGATTTCCTTCAATGCCTCTAGCGCTTTCTCCGCGTTGTTTTCTTGCCAAACCCCAACAATGGCATTCACAATTAATATCAAGAATATCACTAGAGGTTCCACGAACGCTGTTATCTCCATCTCCCCACCTTCCTCTCCATCAAACCATGCCAAGACGAAGGATATCACAGCAGCCACAAGTAAAATTCTGACTAACGTATCATTGAATTGATCCAGAACTAATCTAAAAATTGATGTCCCCTCGAGTTTTTCCAACTCATTAAACCCATAGATCAATCTCCTTTTCTCAACATCAGCGCTGGACAACCCGTACTCTCGACTTACTTGATACTTTTCTTCACACTCCCCCACATCTTTCGACCATGGAGCATAATTTTCTCCTTTGGACTCCGATTTAGCACCCAAATTCTCACTCTTACCATAGTTTTGCCCTCCTTTTCCCATCAATTAATCAAAGAATAATTCACTAAATAAACAGTTATCCGGTCAGGCGACTCGATAAAATCTCACAACAAAATTCACCTGTAATTCAAAAAATTGAACACATTATTATCACCATCATTTAAAAAAAAATAAAAAAAATCAACAACACATACCCAGAAGTCAAGGTATTCATCAACTAAAAGATCTAAAACTCCCGGTGAAGCAGGTATTAAATACACAAAAAGGCAATATCCCATATAACACCCCCATAAGTCAAATAACTACATAGATTCACACTCACGTGTCTATATAGATTCAAGGAAATAATTCACCAAGATTTTGGAGCGGAGGTTAAGAGAAACTTACAAAACTATTTGTTAATTTGAGAGAGAGAAAGAGAAAAGGAACAGCAATGAGATTGGTGCAATCGCTTCGTTTGATTCTGCGTAACTTCTTCCCCAGTCTCTTTTGTGTAAAATTCAAATCATTTTTCAACTATATGCTATCACCACCCCTAGTCAACTGTAAATGACACAATTACCCTCAATTGTAAATTACGGTGGGCAAAACCCAAACGGCAAACCTACCCAACAAACCGCCCGACCCGACCAATTTGGATCGGTTTTCTGTTGTTTTGAGTTTCTGTTATTGGGTTGTTTATCCGGGTCGGGGTAACCCGCCTACATTAAAAATTGAAAAAACCAAAAAGGAAAAACGACATTAAATGAAAAAGCCCTAATCTCTCTATACCGTCATTTTCTCTCGATCTCCTCAAATTATGATGCATTTGATTTGTTGTTTAAAATTCAAACAGTTATTAGTTTTCTATTTTGTAAAACACCAACACTTGTTCGCTCTAGTATTTCTGGAAATTAATTTTTTAAAGTGAGATTAAATTTATAACATAAGATTCAAAACGCAATATTGACATCTTGAGTATTTTCAGAACATTAAAACAAGCGTTTATAATAAAATTTATTTAAATAAAACTCTAAAAATTAAAAAATTCTAAGAAAACAAAAATACAAAATAAAAAAATCTAATTTTTTTTTAAAGTTCTAAAAAAAAATAAAAAAATTGATAAATCATAAAAATGAAATAAAGAATTTGAAAAAAAAAATAGAATCTAGATTTTCTAGAACATTAAAAAAAAAAGTTCTGAAAAGTTAAATTTCTAAAAAATCCGAAAAAAAAAAATAATAAAGTTCAATCTCTTAATAATTATTATATAAAAGGTAAATATATTTATATGAACACAAATAAAAATATTTTTAAAAGTAAATGTTTATTTTTATTTCCTGTATTTTGTCTGCTCAATTTATTATTTATTATTTATTTTACTTTTGTCAAGAGAAAAAATATTATAAGATTTATAACTTTAAAATTTATAAATTATTTAATAATATATTAACATAATTTTATTCTATTTTATTGAATAATCAAAATTTATAAAATAAACCCTTGTTTAAGCCCCATTTTGAAAGAAAAAACAGAACAGTGATTTTTGGAGAATGTGAAGTTAAAAATTAAGAAAATACTTTTACAAATGGTATTATTTTATTGAAAAATATGTGGTTGAAAATAAGTTTTGAAAAAATCAATTTTCAAAAAAAGGGGCTCAAAAGTCCCCTAAAATGGCATAAAATTTTTTTTTTCCAAATTTCAAACCAAATGTGTTTCTAGTTTTCTATTTTGAGAAACAGTTTTTCAAATAACAAACCAAACATGCGTTTAAGTTTTAGAAAATTGGGACAAAACAAGGGCTAAGTGAAAGGGCAAGTTTTTTTTTTTTTTTAACACATTTAAATAAATAAAAAATTACCAAATAAAAATAGTTTTGTTAAACCTTATTTGCTCTCCATTATTTTCAAAATATATTTTTCTCTCTTATTTTTAACCACACATTTTTCAATAAAAATAATATTTTACTCAAATTCAAGATTTTTACTTATTTTTGAAACACATATTCTCCATCAATTTACTATTTCAAAATGCTTTCTTAGAGAAAAATAGGGCTCAAACAGACACTAACTTTAAGAAGGGATCTTACACTCCCCTCGAGAAGGTTGCACGATATGAAATAGCATAGAGATATGCTGAAAAGTTCTTTTGATTAAAGTTAATATTCATTTTGAGAGAAAATTATTGAAGATGGTTGATTACTCTGAAATTGAAAGGTTAATAATCTTGAAAATATCGAGAGAACTTTGCTATAATTTTCTTAAAATTTGGTAAAACTATTTATTAAATCTATTGTCTGATTTACAATGGTCTTTCATCAAATAATCTATTTCATTATTCATAAAAAAGAAGAATAAAAAATAGTCAATCTGTCAAACCAAACTGAAAACACTAGTTTGATTCCACTCAATTTAGGTTTCAACCATTTCAAAACTAAACGAAACCGTTTGAAAATCATTCATTTAAGCTTACTTTCGATAGCTACAAATCATTTGAAGCAAAACTGGGCCATTCATCCTTTTAAGAAAAAAAAAATACTTATTTTATCCAAGTTATAGTATTTATTAGATCAGTTTACACTTTAACAAATTTATTTACTAGTTGACTTCTGTTGAATTTTTAAGAAAATATTAATTTATTTAGGATAATTTCTTTCTTATATATTAGAAGATAATTTTAAGCTTCAACTTTATGGTTGGACCTTATATTAATTTATTGTTTAAGCAGTATTTAGACAAATATATTTTTACTTGGTGCTCATTATTTTTAAAATATATTTTTTTCTCTCTTATTTTCAATCACACATTATTCAATAAAATATTATTACACGCAAGTTTAAAATTTTTCTCTATTTTTTAATCACATATTCTTTATCAAATCACTATTCCAAATTACATTTTTGATAAAAAAAAAAACAAAAAAAAAAGGCTCAAACAGTTGTGACACTTATGCCTTTGTTTGAGCTCACTTCTCCTTCTACTTTTTCTACTCATTTTTCTACAGTACTTATTTTCAACCACACATTTTCCAAATAAAATAATATTACACACAAACCTAAAATATTTCTTCACTTTTTCACCACACATTCTCCCATCAATCACTATTCAAAAACAACTTCTCCAATAAAAATGGTGGCCAAACAATGCTATATTTAGAAAATTTATATANCCTGGAAGATCTTGGCAATAAAGTAATTATGTATTCTAGTTTTATTAAGCCTATGTAGCCACATTCTTTCTCATTTTTTTCCATTCATTTTTCTACAGTACTCATTTTCAACCACACATTTTCCAAATAAAATAATATTACACACAAACCTAAAATATTTCTTCACTTTTTCACCACACATTCTCCCATCAATCACTATTCAAAAACAACTTCTCCAATAAAAATGGTGGCCAAACAATGCTATATTTAGAAAATTTATATATTACTTTTGTTCCACTAAATCTGTGGTTTGAAACTCGGCCATTATTTGATCTTTATTATCTTCAAAATATATTTTTATTTATTTTCTTTTTAACCACGCATTCATTAATAAAATAATATTTCATTCAAATTCAAAAAAATTTCTTCTTTTTTAACTACACATTCTCCATCAATCACTATTCAAAAATACATTTTTTTTTTTGGTCAAATAGTGGACTCAAACAAGGCCTAAATAAAACCGTAAAAAGAAATTGTGTTTGTTTGCTTTGGAAAATGAAACGCTTTGCTTTATCTGAAATTTTTCTAAACTTTTTAAAATGATATTATTTGAAAATTATTCAAAAATATTTCACATCCAACTATGTTCACCTATAATTCATAAAATGATGTCATGCTTATGTTTGTTTGGTCATCATTTTCAATCAAACATGTTTTCATAAAATAATTTTACAGTGAAATTTTTCCCATTTTTTAACTACACATTCTTCATAAAAATAACTCAAAAATACATTACCTTCCCAAAATAGGCTCAAACAGGAGCCATATTGTGAAATATTTGAACAATTAACTTTGAAGGGCAATTAAGACTTTTTAGCAGCTTAAGGGTGTGCGCATGGATCTTTGGAAGCTGAGTTATAGCAGCTTTTATATCCTACGGTTAACAAATTTTTCCTACATCTCCACGTTAACATAGCAAATAGAAAAGCGCCACGTGGATATGTGATGCTGAATCTAGGTGTTCGAAAGCGGTGAATAAAATAAATAAGAAATTTCGAGGTGCTTGCCTTGAGAATAAAAAAAGGAATGACGTTTGGCGGAGCAATTCTCAAAAATTCTAGGTCTTCGACATGGAATTAAATTAAATGAGGAAGTTAATAAAATAATAAATACGAAATTTCGAGGTGCTTGCCTTGAGATTAAAAAAAGGAATGACGTTTGATATGTAACAGCATATTCCTTTTGGCAATACCTTTGCTGATGTGTGTGTGTGAAAAATAATGATTTTTGTACATAATAGTTTATATAGGTCAAAAATGATCGGGAAAGTATTTTTTTTCATAATTTGATTGAAAAAATTCCGAACAAATCACATCTCACCATATTATGTGTATATAAATCAGTATATACATACAGTACAATCGATGTAAGAATCACTAAATACATGTTTGATATAAATTAAAATTTAGATTTTAATCTAAATCTAAATTAATAATTAATTTTAACAACATATTTTATGAGACTTACAATTTTTCAATCACACATTTCATCAACTTCTATCAAAATCTATTAAAAATTAATTTTAATTTCTACCAAATAAGGGTTAAATGAGTATTATTTTAAAAGGAAAAATTGAGTTTTAATACTATAATATTTATTATTTTAAATGGTAGAGCTCAAAACAAGATTTGAAATCTATGGTTGTAATTTAAAGATGATACAATCATGGGCTCCATCTTTCCAAAAAAAAGTGTATTTTTTTTAAAATTTATTTTCAATAAACCTCTTTTTACCCAAAATTCATTTATAATCATACATTTCATTTGTTTCACAAATTGTATTAATTTTTCAATCACATAATTCATTTTGGAAATCTGATTTTTTAAAACAAAATCAAATAGGGACTCCCCAATTTTTAAAATTTATTTTCAATCAAATATTTTATAGAACCTATCATTTTTATCCATTTTTCAACTACATATTTTATCAATGTTTATTAAAATTTTCTAAAAATCTGATTTTTATAGAATCAAACGCGGGCATAATATATCTATTGAATTTTGCTAAAAATCATATTTTTAGTAGATTTTGGTAAAAATTTAGAATGTGTAGTTGGAATTTGATAAAATTTGTGATTATGGTTAAAATTAATTAATTTTTATTTAGATTTTTATAAAAAAATTAATTAAACCAAACATGAGCTTAGCTCTGTTTGGTAGAGATAAAATTAGTTTTTTCTTTTATAAATTTTGATAAAAATTGATGAGATGTGTTGTTAAAAAATTGTGGATTTCATAAAATAAGGGTTAAAATCAATTAGCGACTTGACTTAGATTTTAATTTTCACCAAATATGCGATTGATCTTCCGTAGTTTATATATTCCTCCGATTTCAATTGCTTGTTTGATAGAATTTTGTTGAATTTTTATCAGATATTCAACAATTAAATTTTAATTTTAACTGCACATTCATGATATTTATAATTTTTATAAATTTTTTAATAACATATTTCTTGAACTTTTACTGAAGTCTGCTAAAATTCTTAGCCTGTGTTTGATGGATTTTTTTTTTCAAAACTCTTTTACTATATACTCATTTTCAATCATATATTCAAATAATAAAATATTTTGTACTTGTGTTTTTGAGCCACATTATTTTGGAAGAATGTATTCTGAAATAGTAGATTGCTGGAGAATGTGCGATTGAAAAAGAAGGAAAAAATATTGATGTGATAGAAAATATTATTTTATTGAAAAATGTGTGGTTGAAAATGAGTACAAAAATGAGAATGAAAATTTTAATGTGTACCAAACAGGGGCGGAACTTATTTTTTTAACTAAATATTTTTCAAAAAATCACTATTTAAAACAATACTTTCTTACCAAACATGGGCCAAAGGCTCTATCACACAATCCCAAATGTTGTTTCCAGCTTTGCATAAATTATGTTTTTTTCCATTGTACAAATGATTTTAAAACTAGATTGCGTAGAACAAATTCTTGTGTGTATAATATATATTTCATCGTCCTTTTGTTTTACCTTATTCTTTCTTTTTTGTTTTGTATTACATAATTTATATGGAAAAGCTTTCTATCCGTGATTTGATCATACACTTTTTCTATAAACGAAAGTGATTTCTTATTTGATGCAATTTTGGCACAATCTTTTCACTTTTCATATACATAATAATTCATATTACACACACAATTATGCATAAATATGTCTTGTATTGTTATATGTGCGCGTTTTGGTGTGTGTGTTTTTATGTGTGCCAGTGTGTGTTGGTGGGTTTTGTGCCCCGTTGTGTGCTTGTAGATAACATAATTTTTATTTCAGTTTTTTCTATTTGTATAGGGGTAGTTTCGTGCTCTGTACCAATAACATGTTTATTTTTATTTATTTATTATTTCTCTTTTGCAAATAACATAAACAACCTTGTTTGAGGAAATTGAGGCTTTAAGGAAATTGAGGCATAAAGCCCTTTTTTGTGTTCATTTTTAAATTTTTTTTTTCAAACTCATTTTCAATTACATATTTTTTAATAAAATAATTTATACATAAAATAAAAAAAATATTCCTACCTTTTAGCCATTGTTTAGCAATCATTATTTTAATACTCTTAAATTCTCATATTCATTTTGAACAATACGTTTAAACAATAAAATATTTCGCACGTAAACTCAATATTTTTTTCCTATTTTTTAAACACATTAACCAAAAAATACTATTATAAAATATATTCACGACAAAATAGTGCTTAAACAAAACCGAAACTTGTTTAATAACTAAGGATAATTGGCGTAAACCCCTAACACAACTCTATTGCGGAATATCCCATATCCTTTTAAATTACGTAAAGATCCCGTTAGATAACCTTTTAAGTGCAGAATGCAACCGTCATTTTGTTTTATTTATATATATAAGAGTATATTCATTATTTCACAAAACTTTATTGAGAAAATGAAAGAAAGATTGCATTTCGCACTTAAAATGTTATTTAGGGGGATTTCTCGTCAATCTTAAGGATATGTGGTATACCGCAATAGAGGCAAAGGTCGGGGAGTTTTATGCCAATTACTCAATAGCTAGGGTTGCAAAGTATTTGTTTATTCATAATTTTTTGAAATGTCTAATTTTTTTAACAATGCCCAAAATACACTTGGTCGATTAGATTTTACCTCTCTCATTAAAAGTAAATCGAAAGACAATAATCTCCATCTTTGCTACCCATTCCTAAAAATCTAATTCTCACTCTCCATTCAATAGTCGAGATGGTGAACACAAGCATTGCATTTACTTCTAAAATGTATTTTGACAATCGAAATTAGGACGAAGTATATTCGAAAGCCCTAGTTGACATGTTTAGAAATGGTTTATCAGTGCAAAACTCCCTACCTATTAGACATGCTGCGAACCCCCCCTCCACCACTTATTAGAAATAGCACATAAGGTCCTTGTTTAATACATTTAGTGCAGAGCACCCTAAGTGGTCATTTTTTAAATAAAATTTGTAAAATGACGAATATACCATCCAATTTAAATTAAAAAAAAAGAACTAATTGCAAACATACTCCCAAAATTTTTAGCAATGTGCAAATGAGTCCAAAATAAATTATAAAAAAATAAAAATAAAAATAACTCCCTTCTTCTTCCGCCATCACCTATTTCCACCACAGTCGTCTCCACCGTCGAAACTCAACACAACAAAAAAAAAAAAAAAGAAAAAAAAAAAATAAATTTATAATGGAAAACCCTAAGAGAATTTACTCAATATTGTACAATAATACTACTTGAACATTCGGGATTCATACTCCCCTCACATAAGGAGAGCCGCATGAATTTTTTTTTTCTTTAAAAGGACCCCCTATGTGGGAGGGTGTCATCTGAAGTGTACAAGTACCAGGATTGGATTTTGTATTGCATAAAATGTCCACTTCTACTGTGCATGATTCATGAAGAAGTATGTCCTTTTTGAAAAAATAAAAATAAAATAAAATTGCAAAANTTTCCAGACCCTAGAACTCCAATTCCTCAAGCTTAAACCCAAAACAACCTCAGCCTCATGTTCATAATGTTCAACCTCATGTACTCTCTCCATCAGAATCTCACATGAGTCATCACACTCCCCCTCTCTAGAATGCTGATTTCGAAGTATCCATTTTTCACTGTTTTCAAATTTTGAACCCTTGTGCTAGTCTCCTATTTTGATTTTAGAAATGCGACAAGTTCTTTTAGCAGCTGCAGTAGCAGAATCTGGAATTTTAGCCAAGAAATTCATTAACACCAATGAACATATTTCAGATTCCAAACAAAATCTCCAAAACTCTAATCAAATCCATGATTTTCAAAGTTTTATTGAATATTTACACATCCAAGATTCAGTATTTCCTAGCAAGGCCCCTATCCAAGAAAATTGAAATGAATTTCAAAGTGAGGAGGTTTATAATGGTCGAACAATCTTCATGTTTTCTGTTGAGGCTCGAATCTTTGATCTATGATGTGCTCCCAAAATTGGCTCAAAGTCGTGTTTTTGTTGCACCCGTTTTTCTTAATGGTGCACTTATTATGAGATGGTGACACGTGATTTATCTTTGGCCCTTGGATTGTTGCCTTGATGGTGTGATATATATATACGTGTACAGTGGCTGATATTTTACTTGGTTCTGCCTTTTGAGTTTCTCTCGTCTTCTGGGTTCTTCTTAGAGTGCCATTATTCTTGTAGATTAGGGTTTGGTTCTTCGTGTTCTTCATCTCTCATGATGACTTGTAAACTGAAATCATATAGTTGTTAGCCTCTATAATCTGAATATCTAAGTGATCGCTGTGAGAATAAGGTTTTCTTGCAGTCGTGGTTTCAGTCGGCTACGTGATTCCTTATAGATCTACAGTTTTGTGTGAGATAAGTGTTCTGTGCTTTTCTCTTGTGTTTGGAAGAACTATTGTAACTTGTTTCCATTTTGGGCTTATTAGTGTAACCGAGTGAATATCCATTATTTTGAATGCTCAACGGAGGATGTAGGTATTAGATCCGGTAGCTGAACCTCCGGGGCTTAGGTCGAAATAATTCTTTGTGTTTAATCTTTAATTTTCTGCAAGTTTAATTTCTGATTGATCGTCATTTGGTGGAATCTTGTTTTAATATCGTGTGTTTTAGGCCTTTTCAGTGGTATCAGAGCCTGAACTGAGAACAAGATACTTGGATCTTTGCAGAAAGAGTTCGATCTGTTGTAGATCATAAATTTTTGGAACTGCTGTTAAGCAAGTCTTAAAGATTTTGAGTTTCTAAAAACTCGCTGGGTGAGATCTTTAAATTTTTTTTGAAAAGTTTCTTTTTTAAATTAGGGTTTCTCAATTTTTTCCTTGATCTACCATACACCAAAACCCCATGGAGACTAATCTTTGTCCAAAGACTCATACGAGGTCTTGGAAATCTGAGATAAATCCATTACGGGGGTGTACCTGGAGGATCTTGCAGGAGAGGTCTACGAAACATAGACTTTATGATCTCTGTTATTGTGTTTTTATCTGTGCTTGCTCTGCATGTTCCTTGATTGCTATTAAAACTTGGAAATCTTATATTACTAAGTGCATTACTGTGATTTTAAGCTGCTGTAATTGTTGTGAGTCTCTGACTGTGCTTTGTCAATAACTTGAACTCCTATATGTGTATCATCTTTCAATTCAAATATTGCTTCTGCTAAATTTGAAGTTCCACAATTTGATGGTAGATGTGATTTTAACATTTGGTGTCAAAAGATGAAGGCAATTTTAATGCAAATGAGAGTTGCTAGAGCTCTTGATAATAGTTGGCCTTTAGACTTGCTTCCTGCTAAGAAAACTGAACTTGAAGAGGTTGCATGGAGTACTATTTTCTTGTACTTTTCTAATAATGTTGTGAGAGAAATTGGTGAAACCAAGACTACTTTTGAACTGTAGGNGAAGTTCCACAATTTGATGGTAGATGTGATTTTAACATTTGGTGTCAAAAGATGAAGGCAATTTTAATGCAAATGAGAGTTGCTAGAGCTCTTGATAATAGTTGGCCTTTAGACTTGCTTCCTGCTAAGAAAACTGAACTTGAAGAGGTTGCATGGAGTACTATTTTCTTGTACTTTTCTAATAATGTTGTGAGAGAAATTGGTGAAACCAAGACTACTTTTGAACTGTAGGCTAAACTGCATGCTAAATATGTGACAAAGACTATTCCAAACAAATGTTTTCTACAATTCTTTTATTTTAAAATGGACAATTCTGTTGATTTGGATGAAAACTTGAATAGGTTTACCAAGTTGACCCAAGACTTAGCCAACCATGATGAAAAGCTTTCAAAAGATCAGTTGGCTGTAGTCCTGTTAAACTCCATTAGTGACAAATATAGAGACATCAAGGTTGCTCTTGAATATGGTAGGGCTCAGATTACTACTGATGAAATCATTAGTACTCTAATAAATAAAGCTCTAGAAATTAAATC
>CAIGRK010230501.1:0-10261 GCA_903798315.1 Fraxinus greggii
TAATCCATCTTCTCCCCTCTTCCTCAGCCTTTGTGGCAGAATGTAAAGCCTATCTTCTTCACATCGAGCCCTTTGTGGGCTGACCTTGGAGCAACTGGGTTTTGGGGATTTAGGCTTGAGATTTGTATTGTCGATTGTGGTGTTGATTAAAAAAATTGAGCCTGATTTTTTGGTGTGATTGGAGTCCAAAATCTAACCGTACTGACATATGCAGAGATTATATGAACTCATCATTATTGTCTAAAAATAAAATTAAGAAAACTGATTGACATTAATTGATCATTTTCCAATATTGTCAGTATTAATTAGATAACCAATCATTCTTGATTTCCTAACTAACATATCGATAGATCGCCTGTCAATAAATCAAGTGAATAATCAGATTTTTCTTATTAAACCAACTCAAAGAATACAAGTCATTTCAATTCCCAACTTTCACACGACACTTTAGTGCATTTTATGGCTCTTTTAACCACACACTTCTTAGGTTTTACGTGTTGCATGTCTATTAGTAATAAATAAAAATTTGCTAAACAAAAAGGATCACGTGACACCCCCGATAGGGTTTATATTACACCCCTGTTAGTAATTTGGCAAATATAAAGTTGATAGAGGATCCGTTTGGCATGACTTTTACTTCATGTAGGAAAATTTTTCAATTAAGCTACCTTAATTTTTTTTTTTTTGGAAACTATTTATTAAAAAAACTTTCTATTTGGGAAGTGCTTTTAAAAGAAGTCACATTGAACTAGTTTCATCTAAAACTCTTTTAATTATCAAAGGCACTTAAATAAAATTAGCCAAACAGATCCAAAATAGTTTTTGGATCTTATAAGTTTCTTTTGACTTTCAAAAGCCATGTCAAACGGGTCCAAAATCAAGTATAATTTGTGGTGAAGAGATTGGCATACCAGCTACAACTAGCAATGTGAGAGCATCTCCTACTACTTTTAAGTGCCTAACACTTGTCTTGTGTGATTTGAAGTGCTTTAATGCTGGATCCTCGGCTAAGAGCTGGAAAACAATAATCTTATTTCAGAACCAACGCAAAAGGACAAAAAATCACCTACTTGAGCTCATGAACATACAAAGAAAGGTGTCTATGATGAAAATCATGTACACCTGCCACACTTTTCCAGATATGTTCATTTAATTCCATAGAGAGACAGAGAGAAGCATAAATTGTAAACAAGAAGAGGTGTGCTAAAAAGCTTATCATTCACGTTCACCAGAGGTGTGTTTTTATAGGAAGTGAATACAACTAAAGTTCGTAGAATCGGGGAACCAACAATGTAACAACTTGATCTATATTTGAAATGATACAAGGATAAGAATTAGAAACAATATACATCCCACAACATCAGAGAAGACCACAACAACTTGGAACCACGTGGACCCGATCTGTAGGAGAGAGATAAGCTTCTAACATGCCCCCTCAAGGTGGACATTGGTCGAGAAGGCCAATCTTGGGTTTCAAAAAATTTAACATCTGACGAGACAACGATTTAGTCAAGGCATCCGTAAGTTGATCATGGGAGGACATATGAGCGACATGCAAAACACCGGTTTGGACTTTCTCATGAATGAAGTGAAAATCGATGGCGACATGTTTCATTCGAGAGTGAAACACCGGATTAGAGCATAACTGAGTAGCACCAACATTGTCACAATATATTACTGGAACATGAGGAATAGGAACATGTAACTCAGTGAGAAGTGAACAAACTCAGTAAAGTTCAGCACCAGTGTCAGCATCAGACCTGTATTCTGCTTCAGTAGAGAAATGAGCAATCGTTCGTTGCTTTCGAGAAGGCCAAGGGATCGGATTCTTGCCAAGAAACAACACATAGGCACTCGTGGAAGATAGGTCATCCTTCTTGCCCCCCCAATCAGCGTCGAAGTAGGCATGAAGGTCAGGAGGAGAGTCACAAAAGAAAAAGAGCCCTTTATGAATGGTGCCACATAGATAGTGCAGCAAGTGTTTAACTAACTGCCAATGGAGATCTGTAGGCTAGTGCATAAACTGAGATAATTTATTTACGACGTAGGACACAACAGGGCGAGTGAAGCCAAGATATTGTAAGTTGCCCATTGTGGCTCTGTATTCTGTTGTTTCAGGAAGTGGTTGACCGTCGGTTAATGATGGAATGTGTCTAGGTGAAAGGGGCGTTTGGTCGGCTTGGCACCTGCCATATGTGTTCACTCCAGGAGGTCCAATACATAACGTTTCTGAGAGAGGAACAAACCACGGGTTGTGGACAACACTTCAACTCCAAGAAAATAGGATAGAGGACCCAAATCCTTCAGGTAAAAACGTTGTGCAAAGTGTGTACAAATTGACTTACAGCATTAGAATGATCACCTGTGACAATGATATCATCAACATTGACCAAAAGATAAATGATATGAGATTCACTTTTGAAAATAAACAGAGAGGTGTCTGTTAGAGAATTGTGAAAGCCTGAAGAAAGGAGAAATTACCGAAGCTCCTAGTACCACGCACGAGGAGCTTGCTTGAGCCCATAAATGGCTTCCCGAAGCTTACACACACTCCCAGAATGATCAGGATCAGTGAATCACGGAGGTTGGTTCATATAAACATCCTCTGTCAAAGTGCCTTATAAAAAGGCATTATTTACGTCTAGTTGATGTAGGGACCAGCCTCTGCTCACTGCTAGGCTAAGAACTAAACGGATGGTAGTTGGTTTTACAACTGGACTAAAAGTCTCCGAAAAATCCAGGCTAAGCTAGGACTTTGATGAAACCCCTTTGGCACAAGCATGGCTTTGTAACGAGCAATAGACCCGTCAGAGTTCCGCTTGATCCAAAAAATCCATTTACACCCAACCACATTCGGAGCATAGTGAGAAGGTACTAAAGTCCAACTGCCATTGCGAGTAAGAGAATTATACTCTTCTGACATTGCTTTCCTCCAATTCAGGTCTTTGAGAACCTGAGTAACACATGTGGGTTCGGTGGATATGACTTGATAAAGCTGTGCATTTAAAGAGAGGCGTTGAACAGGTTTGTGGATATTATTCTTGTAGCGTGTAGTCATAGGATGAGTGGGAAGGACTTGAGCATTTTGTGAGGGAGAAGAATTGGATATCGTTTCTGTGGTGGGTATCGGTTCTGTATTGCTGGAAGTGGGAAGATTTTCAAGAGGAGGAGAAGTTGATTGTTGAGGTAAGAAAGGAGAGGAAGATACCTATGCGCTGTCGATGAAAGAAGGAAGCTGGACTGATGTCGACGTGGAAGAACCAATCACGAGTGCAGCTGGAATGGGCTCTGCAGGGGTGCGTACGGGATGTAGTGTATTTGGGAAATGCAGGACTGATGTAGGAGAGACCCACGACCGAACATGTGTTTGAGTGGATATGGACTGTGTAACCTGATTTGAAGAAGCATAAGGAAACGTGAACTCCATAAAAGACACATGCCTAGACACAATCGTTTTGGAAGTATCCTGATCAAAACAAATATATCCACTTTTTTACAATGAGTATCCTAAAATTATGCAAGGCTTTGAACGTTGTTCAAGTTTATGGCTAGCATAAGGCCGGAGCCAGGGATAGCATAAACATCCAAATGTTTGAAGTTTTACATAATTCGGGGAAGCCTGGAAAATTTTTTCGTACGATGAGGAAAAATTAAGTATAGGTGTGGACATTCTATTGATTAGGTAAACTACCGTGGAAAAAGCATATGACCAAAACTTGTGTGGGAGTGCGGCGCGTGTGAGGAGTGAGAGTCCTGTTTCTACTATATGTCTATGTTTTCTTTCAGAGAGCCCATTGTATTCTGGAGTGTGAGGTGGAGTTGTTATATGAGAAATTCCATTTTCAATGAGATAGTCTTTGAGAGAAATAAATTCTCCCCCATTGTCAGAATAAAAAGTGATGATTTTTTGTTTAAAATGATTTTCTACAATTGGTTTGAACCTGTGAAATGTTGGTTTAAAATCTGATTTTCCTTTTAGCGGATAAAATCATATGTATCTTGTGAAATGATCAACAAAGAGAAATAATATTTAAATCCATCGAGTGAATAAACTGGGGAGGTCTATACATTTGAAAAAATAAATTGAAGAGGATGGACATATTTTATTGATGAATTAGAGAAACGTTGTTTGTGACTTTTGTTGCACTGACATGCATTACAAACAAACTCTTTAGAGAAAGATCTAGACAACATTAAATTGTACTTGGAAAGAACATTGTTTAAAATAGGAAGTGCAGGATGACCTAATCTACAATGCCAATTCATTGGTGAAATTTTGACGCTTGAAAAAACATGTGGACTGATGGTGAATGGGGAGAAGCTTTGCCACTCGTACACAGCGTCTTTAGGCTCACCCTTTGCTTGTATTCCCCCTGTGAGAAGGTCCTTCACAAGAAAACACCAGGGTAAGAATTCAATAAAGACATTATTTTGGACACAAAACTGATAAATAGAGAGCAGATTTTTTTTTTTTATTTCGGGGACACATAGGACATTTTTGAGAATAAAAGTATGAGAAGGAGTTTTGAGATACGCAGAGCCTATATGCGTAATTTTGAGACCAATACCATCACCAATCATCACATCATCAGTTTCACTATATGGTGAATGGAGAGAGAGATTATTTAGATCAGCCGTTATGTGGTGAGACGCCCCACTGTCTAGAAACCAGGAGGAATCATTTGAGGGAATGGTTGTAGCATAGTTTGCTTTAGGTTGTCAGGGAGTGGGACTGACACGAGGCTGTTGATTGGAAAAGCCAAGATGAACGATCTTGTATGATGGGTAACGTTTTGCTGTGTGACCTTGGATTCCACAAATTTGACAGTGTCCAAGGTATGGCCTTAGAGGTGGACGGTTGTTATGGGTGGGTTGTGACCGTATCTGAGATTGGGTATTGTTTGGGGGATTTCGTAAGTAGGTGAATTTTTGATATTTTGTGTTTGAATGAGTGGTGGGATTAGCAGTAGGCAGGAAAGGGAAAGTGTTGGAGTGGTTGGCGGAAGTATGGAGAGCAGCTTCAAAGTTCAGGAGTTTTTCATGAAGTTCATCAAAGCTAATTGGGGTGTCACGAGCTTGAACCGCTCATACAAGTTCTTTGTATTTGTCACTGAGTTCCTCCAAGATTTTCTCAGTGTGATCTTCCATGTCCATTGGTGCTCCTAGAACTACAAGTTAATCAGCACGAGCTTTTACTGACTGCAAGAAGTCGGTAATGTCGAGATTGCATTTGGTGAGTGTCTTGAATTGAGCCTTTACTTGCTTGATTCTTCCTCGAGAAGGTTGGGCATAGGTTGTGGCAAGAATAGCCCGAGCAATAAATGGAATAATTGTTGGGGAAATCGACCTAACGAGGGCATTGCGGATCAACTGATCCTGGCAAATCCATAGTTGATGCAGGGGATTTGGTGTCGTGGTTTCTTCTTTGGTGATGGTGGCTGGTGGGTAGGGTTTTGTTCCATCCATGAAACCCTGCAGATCATACCCGATGAAGAGTGTCTGAAATTGAAGTTTCCAAGACAAGTAATTGGAGTTGTTGAGCTTGAGTGGAGTTTGGGCTGTTACATTTATTGTGATGAGGGTGTGGCATTGGCTCGAAGGTTGCCATTCTGGGGGTTGGTTTGATCGGCCATGGAGATTTTTGGAAGAAAAAAAAAATAATGTGCTCTTGATACCATGTAAACAAGAAAAGATGAGCTGAAAAGCTTATCATTCACGTTCACCAGATATGTGTTTTTATATAAAGTGAATAAAACTAAAGTTCCTAGAATCGGGGAACCAACAATGCAACAACCTGATCTATATTTGAAATGATACAAGGATAAGAATTAGAAGCAATATACATCCCACAACATCAGAGAAGACCACAACAACTTGGAAACATGTGGACCCGGTCTGTAGGAGAGAGATAAGCTTCTAACATAAATAACATGCACTAAGGTTTGGAACATGAACATTCCCATGAATACAATTAGAGCCACGCAATATTTTCGACCAAGATCCTTTCAACTGACAAAAAAAATCTCTGAAATGCTTCGTACCTAATTTGTATGATCATCCGGTGGAAAGGACCTGTGGATGGACTATACTTTGACATGTCACCATCGAGAAGAATGGTGCAGTAAATATATGTTCAGATGCTACATATGAAGTTTTGAGACTGACTTTAACAGCAAAAAAAAAAAGTTTAAAAATATATCACGTAGACCATCAACTAATAAAGTTTTTCTTCGTTAATAAATGAGCATTGAGCAGAAAACTAATGAAAAAAGATTAAAGGAGCAAAATACGCATCTTTATATAAATGAACGGTATAAAAGGTCAGTAAGAAGTTTGCCAAGCCAGATAACGATTATGATTATGTGGGAGATTGAGGGGTTGAAACAATGGCCATGTACATCAATATAAAATAAATTGAAATGTTCATAGTCCAGTGGTATATCTCTAAAATTTGACGTCCTGATATGAAATGGATTATTCCAATTTTCCCAACTTCTTGGAGCAAGCTTGCCATCTTCCCCCCAAAATGTAAATGAATAAAAGGAAATAATTAAGGAAAACCTCATCAATGGGATTTGTCTATCTAAACTGTGGCAATGAATGCCTTCCCCACTGTTCGAGTCCATAAGCATTAAGAAAACATTATGCTTCTTGTATAAGGTATTTCATTGATCTCCATAGATGGGTATTATTATTATTATTATTATTATTATTATTATTATTATTATAACAAGGATTGAAATGTGATGAAGTACATTGACAAGTAATCCATGTTAATAGAATTGTTTTAAAAAAAAAAAGGCAAATGTATGTTTCCAGCATTGCATCGGGGAACTTCAGTAAGAAAATTAGAAAAATTAAATAAATTCAAATTTGACTTCAAAATCTGGAATTTTCTACTCCAATCTCATTGCTAGATTTCTAATCCACAAAATGCAATCTAACTTAAATTCAAAACCCTGGTCCGTCTAAGCAAGAAAAATATGTAAGAAGCCCACAACTTGATTCGTCTCGTTATCAACCAGTCAATTTCCCAAAAAACATCATTTAGCTAAAATGAACATAACATGTAGCAATCAAATTTACAAAAACTCGGTATATCAAATTATTAAGACTTATATACCATCTTGAAAGTCAACCTTATTAAGAAAAGTAATTCAAGCCATTATATATTGTCTATATTTTTATCTTTATTCGATATTAGATTTATCCTTTGATCTACCCGAAGATGGTGGCTCCGCAAACCAATCTTGAATTTTTTTTAGTTTTAATTGGATTGAATTTAATTGGATTGAATTGCTCGTTCAATGACTTTAATACAATATTATGACCATCCATTCAACCTTACAGTGGCACATGCCCTTATATGTTGATCAATTATGTTCATTAAATTGACATATATGTTCAGATCGAACGATTATAATTTATGAAATTAGATCAAAAAACAGCTTGTTCGAAGCACAGAAAATTATTCTGAAAAAAAGGTCCATCAAATGAAAAGGAAAAAAAGACGCTAATACTCACAGCCTTCTCCCGAGCTCCCGGTTCGATATGCAATCGGCACCTAGATAGCATTAACGAATCATCAGCTTTCTGCGTTAAATTTCACAGATAAATAAACCCATTTCCACATTAAAAACGAATATATAGTAAAAGATTAGCATAAAACACAGTCTTCACAGAACGATATATGCATTTCGTATACGTGTATTTATACGCTTGTGAACGCAATCGAAGTGTAGACAGTGCAGTTTTGTTGAGCCAAAAAGCCATATCTTTGTCTTAGCTGAAATGCTATAATAATAAAAAAAAAAAAAAAAAAAAAAAAAAAAAAAAAAAAAAAAAAAAAAAAAAAAAAAAAAAAAAAAAAAAAAAAAAAAAAAAAAAAAAAAAAAAAAAAAAAAAAAAAAAAAAAAAAAAAAAAAAAAAAAAAAAAAAAAAAAAAAAAAAAAAAAAAAAAAAAAAAAAAAAAAAAAAAAAAAAAAAAAAAAAAAAAAAAAAAAAAAAAAAAAAAAAAAAAAAAAAAAAAAAAAAAAAAAAAAAAAAAAAAAAAAAAAAAAAAAAAAAAAAAAAAAAAAAAAAAAAAAAAAAAAAAAAAAAAAAAAAAAAAAAAAAAAAAAAAAAAAAAAAAAAAAAAAAAAAAAAAAAAAAAAAAAAAAAAAAAAAAAAAAAAAAAAAAAAAAAAAAAAAAAAAAAAAAAAAAAAAAAAAAAAAAAAAAAAAAAAAAAAAAAAAAAAAAAAACTCGGGAGTCAGGAAGATTTAACATTTTACATTTTGTCCCTATACTTCTACCATATTTCTATTCAATCCATAATTTAAAACGACGCCATAGGTCTTTTGGACTCTTCGGACCGAGAACATTCCATTACGATGACCAACCCAAAGCCTCATTACTTGGACCCATTTGTACAAAGTGAAATTGACATAAATAGCACAAAATATACTTCAAAAAATGTTAAGATACCTAAACGTATTTCCTTACAACCTCAATTACTGCCAATCATTCTGATGAAGCAAGTGTTGCCACGTGGACACTCTCGTTACTAAACAGCATGCATACAATACACAAATAAAAGAAAGAAAAGAAAAATTATTATCAAGAAAATGGCATTACGAGGAGCAATTCGTGTTGGAAGACAAGCCAATTNAGCCATAAAGCCATTTGGCTCGGTTCGGCTCGGCTTCACGGTTTATGAATAGTAACATGGGAAGTGGCTCTTTTATTTAAGGTAAGATATTACTACTACCAACCATTTTGATGAAGCAGGTGCAGCCACGTGGACATTGTCGTTACAAAACGGCGAAGTGTACAGAAAAAAATTTATCAAGAAAATGGCAATACGAGAAGCAATTTCTGTCGGAAGACAAGCCAATTCATCTCTGTTTACAATTCCTTGTTATCTCCGAACGATATCAAATGTTTCTGTTTCAAGCCCACGTAGAAGATTAAATCCAATTTCACATAATCAAACAGGTATATGTTAATTATCATATGCATATTTTTACTGGGCTCGTGATTTAATGATCATATATTTTGTCTTAAAATCCAATTGCTCGTTTGAACTTAAGACGGAGAGAATCTGGGTTTGTTTGTTTTCATTACTTTTTCCTTTTTTCCTTTTAAATGAGGGAAAGAAATTGGTAGTGATTTTAAGTATATATGTGAATAATAGATGAGCAATAAGTTGTGATCCACAAGACGTGTCAATAAAAAATATGTTTAACTAGCTTAAATTAAAATTTAAGATTTCCCAAGTATGCTTTACTGATCCCAATTGTATAACACGCCGCTGGCCTAGGGCACAGTTCATCCCCTTGCAAGACGGTTTTAGAGGTAAGCTATACCCAACCAATGTGGTTGTTACAGTTGGTATCGGATCAAATGGGATTACCCTCATTTGGGAGGCGCTACTTTCAGTAGAAAATTGGTTCCATATAGTTACCTAGCTGGGAATATGGGTCGCCATGGACGTGGTTACAAGTGTTTTTGTCTTTTATTCCATCTATTTAATATCTACCCATCTCTTTTTTCCAGGATTAAAATATTCGATTAGGGCAGTAAGTGGAACATCTGTGGATCCTGTGGTGTCCAAGAAACAAAATGGAGAAGAATCATCACAGAATTGGAAGATTAAAATGCTTTATGATGGGGAATGCCCACTGTGTATGCGCGAGGTATTCCTATTTGATAAGTTGGATTGGATGTTAGTGAACGGTACTAAGAAGCAGTTAATGTTTTTTAATGTTCTTTTCTGACTGGTGCTACATACCAAACATGCTTTTTCTCCCAATACTGTACTCAATTTTACCTTGAGTGTACCATTAAGCTAATTTGATGTCATTTGAAGCAGAGTTTTATCTACTTTTGGTAGGTGAACATGCTAAGAGAGAGGAACAAAAGTTACGGAACAATCAAATTTGTCGACATAAGTTCAGAGGAATACACTCCCGAGGAGAATGAAGGACTTGATTATAAAACCGTATGTTGCCTCAAGTTTGGAATTTAATAGTTTCATAGTCTTTTGCATGAATCCCTGTTCTGGTAAATTCATTGGATCAAGAAGGGTGATCCTTTCATTGCTGGTTTCAGTTCAGGCAAAAGAAGGTTGATAGTTAGCCTAAAGCATTCTCAAACATTATAGGATTCCCTGCCTATTAAGATCATATTTACATACACGTGTCCATGTTTCATTAATGCTTTGCTTTGTCATAGTAATGTTACCTTATTTGTTAGGTTATGGGAAGAATTCATGCAATTCA
>CAIGRK010230527.1:0-19489 GCA_903798315.1 Fraxinus greggii
TAAGCCCAATTTATAAAGAAAGTAGAAGAAAATGGGAAAGCAAAGAACAATGTAATTTTTTCATAGGGTACTTTTAAAACTGGCTCGGTCAAACTTCCTAATTTCCACATTAAATTTTCAACTATTGCATATTTTCACAATGGCGTGTTGGATGTTAAAAGACAAAGATGCCCTTAAATATGTTATACAATTACAAAATATTGTTTTTTTTAAAAGACAATACTGTCATTTTAGTTAACAAGTGAAAATCAAAAACTTCCAATTTAAAATTTCAAAATCATCTAATTTTTCTTATTTGTTTATTTTAACACAAATAAAAACTCTCTTATATTTCATCTGCTTTAACCTCAAAATTTCAGAAATTTATCGAATGATGTACAAGTAAATATTTTTTTATATTTAAAAGAATCTACCCTTTTTTCACTATTCATTTTTGTCCGGTTAATTTCACATTGAACCTGTTTCAAACCGGTTTACTACTATTCATTAATTCATGTGGATTGGATTGATCATAAGCCCAATTTATAAAGAAAGTAGAAGAAAATGGGAAAGCAAAGAACAATGTAATTTTTTCATAGGGTACTTTTAAAACTGACTTGGTCAAACTTCCTAATTTTCACATTGAATTTTCAACTATTGCATATTTTCACAATGGCGTGTTGGATGTTAAAAGACAAAGATGCCCTTAAATATGTTATACAATTACAAAATATTGTTTTGTTTAAAGGACAATACTGTCATTTTAGTTAACAAGTGAAAACCAAAAACTTCCAATTTAAAATTTCAAAATCAGCTAATTTTTCTTATTTGTGTATTTTAACACAAATAAAAACTCTCTTATCTTTCATCTGCTTCAATCTCAAAATTTCAGAAATTTATCGAATGATGTACAAGTAAATATTTTTTTATATCAATTACTTTGAATCAGTAAGTATATTTACGTATATTTAATTTTATTTTTGTTAAATTAGTATATGTTTTTAATCGATAAATTATTATCTTACAAAACGGTGAGTGTAAATACGGTTAGGTTAAATACAATATCTATTGTAATTATGGTAGTTTGATGCAAAATCGGTAATCGCTGATACGGTAAGATCAAATACGGCATATACTGCAATTACAGTAGTTTAGTGTAGAATCGGCAAGCATGAATACGGTGAGCTCAAATATGGCAAGTGGAAATACAATTTATGGTGCAAATACGATATCTTAGGTGCAAAACTGATAAAAGCAAATACGTTGACAAAAAATGAAAAAGTTTCCATTAAGGTAAAGCATCTCGCTTCCCACCACACACAGTGAGCCCTACATGTAGAAAAATTGAAAACAATTACTTGTGTGATTTGAAAACACTTCGCACTTAAATTTTCAAAATTAGCTAACTTTTTTTCACCTATTTATTGCAACACAGATAAAAACTTTCCCATCTTTCATCTGCTTCAACATCAAAATCTCATAAATTTATCGAACGGTGTACAAGAAAATATATTTTTATATCAATCACTTCAAATTGGTAAGTATATTTACGTATATTTAATTTCATTTTCGCTAAATTAGTATACGTTTTTAATCGATAAATTATTATCTTACACAATGGTGAGAACAAATACAGTGAGGTCAAATACAGTATATATTTCAATTACGGTAATTTTGTGCAAAATCGATAGGCGCGAATACGGTGAGCTCAAATATGGTAAGTGTAAAAACGGTTTATGGTGCAAATACGGTATGTTAGGTGCAAATCGATAAGCACAGATATGATGAGTGCAAATACGGTGAGGTCAAATACGATATATGCTGCAATTACGGTAGTTTAGTATAAAATCGGCAAGCGCAAATACGGTGAGCTCAAATATGGTAAATGAAAATATGAATTATGGTGCAAATACGGTATCTTAGGTGCAAAACCGGTAAGAACAAATACGATAAGTGCAAATACGGTGACAAAAAATGAAGAAGTCTCCATTAAGTTAAAGCATACCACTTCTCAACACACATACACAGTGGGCCCTACATGTAGAAAAATTGAACCCAAATATTGTTCGAGGTCTCTACTGTTACAAAATTATGCCATTCGGCCTCAAAAATGTTGAACCCATATATCAACATCTTGTGAATACCATGTTCTCTAAGTAAATTGGCAAAATCATGAAAGTATATGAGGATGATATTCTGGTCAAGAGCACAATAGCGAAGGACCACCAACGATCCATAGTTGAGATGTTTGAAATTCTAAGGAAATACAGTATGAAATTGAATCCACTCAAGTGTGCCTTTGAGGTAAGTTCGTGAAAGTTCCTAGATTACATGGTTAATCAAAGAGGGATTGAAGCAAATCCAAAAAAGACACGTGCAATCATTGAAATGAGCGCACCTACCTGCCCTAAAGAAGTTCAAAGTCTCACTAAGAGAATAACTGCACTTAGTCGTTTTGTTTCCAAGTCTACAGATCGATGTAAACCCTTCTTCGACACGATATAAGGGTAAAAGAAGTTTAAGTGGACTTCGAACTGCCAGAATGCTTTTGAAGAACTCAAAAGGCAATTAGCTCGACCACCAGTCTTATTCAAACTTGAGATAGAAGAAACGCTAGCATTGTACCTTGCCGTTTCAGAGCACGTCGTTAGCGCCATGCTAAATCGAGAAGAGGGAGAGACGCATACCTTGTTTATTACGTTAGAGGAACTACGTTACTTTTCCCTAGAAAAGTTGGCTTACATAACGATTATTGGAACTAAGAAGTTGACGTCCTATTTTTTGGAGCATCCGATTAAAGTTTTGACAAATTATCCTCTAAGAAAAATTCAGCAGAAACTCGATACTTCAGGACATATGGTTAAATGAGCTGTCGAGTTAGGCTAGTTCAACATAAATTATAAGCCACACAATGTGTTAAAAGGCCAGGCTATAGCTGATTTTGTCGCAAAGTTGAGCACCGACCTTCCAGGAACATCAACTCGATAACACTCCATGAGAACATCTTGTCAATGGCTCTTTCACTGAAACTCGGTCTAGAATAGGAATAGTACTAATTAGCCTAGACCGCCACCATTTCTATCATGCCTTCACATTTGACTTCAAAGCCTCTAATAATGAAGCGGAATATGAAACACTAATAGATGGGGTAAGGACAACAAAGGAATTGAAGATCCCCAACATGGTTATACATAGTGACTCTTAGCATATTGTCAATCGATCAATAAAACTTACGAAACAAAGGAAGAATGGATGAACAACTTCCTTCAAGTTGTTAAGAAGGAGTTCAAAGGTTTCAAAACCATTCATGTAAAGCAAATTCCAAGAACACACAATAGCTACACCGACGCCCTAGCTAGGTTGGCCATGAGTGATAGAATAGAAGAGGTCAACAGCGTCCCCATATGTTGACTTAAACACTCCTATATTGAGAGAGGAGGTGTGATTTTGATGATTGTTGACCCAAAACCCACTTGTTTAGAAGAAATCACCACATACCTCAAAACTAGAACATGCCCAGAAGATCCTACAGAAGATAGAAATTACGAATAAGGTCAGCCAGGTACAACTTATTGGACGATGTGCTTGACAAAAAAGGGTATATAATTCATCTACTACGGTGCCTGAATGAAGAAAAAATGTTTTATGCCCTGCATGAAGTTTATGAGGAAATTTCCAGCAATCATTTTGGATGACAGTTGTTAACCCATAAGATTTTAAGGCAATGATACTTCTGGCCAACTCTTAAACGAGATGCCTAGAGTTTGTGAAGAAATGTAGTAAATGCCAATGCTTAGCTCCGTTCTTAAGGCGCACCGGGTGGCATTGAATACTAGACTGGGTGTGTGGCCATTCTCGAAGTAGGGGTAGACCATTTGGCCCTATGTCAATAGGGAAAGGCAGAACCAAGTTTGCTATTGTAGATGGTGATTATTTTACTAAGTGGATTGAAGTCGAACATCTCGCCAAGATTACAGAGCAAAAAACAACATACTACACATGGAAATCCATTATATGCAGATTTGGAGTACCTCACTTCGTTGTGACCGATAATGGAAAGCAATTCGATAATTCTCTTTTAGTAAGCTTTTGCTAGGAATTTAGCATAAAGAAACCGTTTTCTATCCCCAATCACCCACATGTCAATGCTAAGGTGAAAGCAATTAACATGACCATCAAGTATACACTCAAGGCAAGGCTCGACAACCTTAAGAGAGCATGGACAAATGAATTTCCCAGCATATTTTGGTTCTATTGCACTACCTCAAGGACCAGTACAAGAGAAACGCCTTTTTCTTTGGCCTTTGGAGAAGAGGCTATGATTTCCTTGGAAATAAATATTCTTTCATTCCAGACTAAGGCACACGAGGAGAAAGGGAATGAAGATGACCTTCGTGCTGAGCTAGATTTACTTGAAGAAAAAAGAAACGAGGCTGAAATCAGAAATTCCATCTACAAGCAGCGTAACGCTAAATATTATAATCAAAAAGTGGGCAAACGGGAATTCAAAGTCAAATCCCTTGTGCTAAGAAAGGTATTTCTTGCCACCCGAGAACCCAACTCTGGGTCCAAACTGGGAAGACCCCTTATAAACTAATCCAAATCCTATCTAAAGGAGCTTATAGGCTAGAGGGGATATACGAGGAAGGACCCTACTACATCCATAGAAAGCCGAACATCTTAAAAGATATTATCAGTAGAATAGGAGATTTACTTTTTGAATGCAATCATGTAACCTTTATTTCGAGGAAACCTTATCTCGACAAATGTCACCACCAAGCTCCTAAAGACTTGCTCTTAAGCAATCCGACCTAAGGTTGCATATACTGCAATAATTAGACTAAAATTTTCCTCAAAAAAGAAAATTCAAGTGACCTGCTCTTAAGCAGTTCGAACTAAGGTTGCATGTGCTGCAACACTCAAACTAAAATATTCCTCAAAAAGGAAAATTCAAAGGACGAGTTCTTAAGTAGTTCGAACTGAAATTCCATGTGCTGCAATAATTAAACAATATTTTCCTTTACAAAACTTTTCCCGAAAGGAAAAATTCAAAAGACCTGCTCTTAAACAGTCCGAACTAAGGTTACATGTGCTACAATACTTATCCTAAAATTTTTCTCAAAAGGGAAAAATTCAAAGGACCTACTCTTAAGTAGTTCGAACTAAGGTTGTACATGCTGTTCGGACTAAAAATTTTCTCAAAAAGGAAAATCCAAAGGACCTGCTCTTAAGAAGTCCGAACTATAGTTGCATGTCATGCAATACTTAGACTAAAATTTTCCTCAAAAAGGAAAATTCAAAGGACCCGCTCCTACATAGTTCGAACTAAGGTTGCATGTGCCGCAACACTTAGACAAGATTTTCCTTTACAAAACTTTCCCCAGAAGGAAAAATCCAAATGACCTACTCTTAAGTAGTTCAAACTAAGGTTGCACGTGTCACAACTCGGGATGTCAATTGGGCTCAAAGGCCCGTGGTTAGGCTTGAAAAAAAGCTTGAGCCGACTCGATTAGAGGCTTGGTGGCACTGATTCATGTGGCTCGGCCAGCCCTATCCCGGGCCATTTTGGCTAGTATCTTTTAGCTACCTTTTCTTTTCAAAAAATGTTTTGACTCCAGCTTGAGCCGACTCGTGTAACTCGAATGGCCCGTGTCTTTTAGCTACATTTTAGTTGCCTACAGGCTTCTTTTAAAAAAATGGAATAAAAAAAATTTCAAATTTCTTGAATTTAAAAAAAAAAGTGTCTCGAGCTTTATTCTTCGACTAAACTTTAGTTTAGCTCAAACCAAAAAAGCTCGAATCATTTTTGCCCGAGCCTTGATCGATTCGTGACTATCAAATTGTGAGCTGGCTCAAATCGACTCATTTACTTCCGTAGCTGTAACACTTAGACAAAAGTTTCTTTACAAAACTTTTCCTCAAAGTAAAATTCAAAGGACCTGTCCTTGAGCAGTCCGACCTAAGGTCGCACGAGCTGTAACACTTTGACAAATATTTTTCCCTTAAAGAAAACCCTATGGATATGATTTTAAGCAATTTAACCAACAAAAGGAAAAAAAAAAAAACACCACAACACAAACAAACAACCATATATTGTACCCTAAAAGGTAACGGTTCATTCATCCCATTCAAGAAACGATAAAATAAAGTCCTACCACAAAAACTATAAATGTTTGCAATTCATTACAATTGTTGGGTTTTGTGACCCAAATTCGATCCAAATTGGGTCTAGGATTTCGCGTTTTGGAGTATTGGGCTTGAAGATGCCAAAATATGGTCCAAGAATGAAATAGGGCGGATTGACACTGCCGGAGAGACTCTCGACTCTCGCTCGAGCAAGAGGAGCAATATTGGAACAGTGAAACTATTAGTCGCCTGTCGTTGAGCTGTTGCTCGAGCGACAGGCTCTCACCCGTTTATCGCTCGAGCGACGGCCNTTGCACCGAAATTTGTATCAAGATGGAGATTTTTGGGGTGTGTGATCCAAATCCGGTCCAAATTGGGTATAGCGCTTCGCGTTTTGGAGTATTGGGCTTGAAGATGCCAAAATATGGTCCAAGAATGAAATAGGGCGGATTGACACTGCCGGAGAGACTCTCGACTCTCGCTCGAGCAAGAGGAGCAATATTGGAACAGTGAAACTATTAGTCGCCTGTCGTTGAGCTGTTGCTCGAGCGACAGGCTCTCACCCGTTTATCGCTCGAGCGACGGCCATGATTTTGTTTCCTTATTTTTTTAGTTTTACGATATTTTTGATCTAGTTTTCATATTTTAGGTTAATTTTAGGGTTTGGACATCTCTCCTATAAATAGTAGATTCTTCATTCAGTTTAGTAGCACATTATTGCAGAAGTTGTATTTTCTCTACATTGGTTGTCATTAATAAAATACTCTATTCATCTGTCAATTTCATCTTTTTGTGTGTTTTTCCTTTAAATCTTGTTTTTTCTTATTAATTGTACGATATATACTTCATATTGCATCATATCTCATCCGCAAATTCCTAACAACAATCACCAATGTTAAGAGACGAACTGTAGTCAATAATTAATTTCAAGAAAATACAAATTAGGCAGGTCTGGGGTGGAGTTGATCTCAAGTACCAACATCAGGGTCTTTGTCTTCTTCCTAGTGTAGAGATGGCAACCCCTGCTGCAGTAGACATTTCCCTCAAAGTGGCCCTTTGCTCGTCAAAAGCTTCCTGGAGAATACCTACGTCAAAGTTTGGACGCATTCGTTGGATGTGCTTGATTACTTCAACCAAGCTGACAACTTAGGCATCCTCTGCTAGGGCGTCAAACTCAAGTGACTCCCTCCATAGCTTGACAGCATTGGCAACTCTGGCATCAGCCTCCTCAGCTCGAATTTTCTCCACGTCAGCACGTGCCCTCTCCTCTTCAGCCATTTTCTTCTCAGAAACAGCCGTCTTATTGGATTTTTCTCCCCAGATCCTCAAGGCTTTTACCTCATTTTGGAGATCGATTTCGGACGTCGACTTAGCCTCAAGTTCTATGCCCACCTTGTTTAGCCTATTTTTCCAGCTCCTCCTCTCCTCATCCAATTGGGCTTTTTCATTCCATGTTTTAGAAAAGAGTTGTAGCCTGATTTCGGAGCTCCACAACCCCCCTATTTCGATTTTGACCTAAATAGAAAAAGGCCACAACTTAGCAAAATACCAGATTATTCAATAAAGTAAAACAAATGAATTTTACATCCCCTACCACAGACATCACGTATAAAAAAGATAGTTGGCAATGAAGCTCAGTTGTTATGTAGGCCGTGTCTACAGATATTCGTTCAAGGAACCTCTGCTCCCTATCATTCCAACTTAATGTAAGTAGGTTGGTAGAATCCCTTATGGGTAGTGGCAGGGCCACAATCATTTCCGTAGAAGGTAAGGGAGCTCAGAGGAAGTTCAGAAAAATATTAGGATAACTCTCCACTAGTGCCTCCACATCAGGCTTCTGGAGGTCAGGCAAGGCAGTTAAGCTCTTGATGAGCTAGAACCGGTAGCATGAATAGACTCCTTTGGATGAGGAGTTGGGGAAGTAGTTTGCAAAGATGGAGGAGCCTAACCTGAAGGGGACCTTGGATGAGGGTTTGTTCTTGTCAAAGTCTTAGCTCGAGCTTTTCTAGCCAACCAGGGCTGAACTGCTTCGCCATATAGATTTTTCCTTTTTTAGCCCTCCTGGCTTCGACAATTTTAGAAATCTTAAAGCCTAACATCTCTACTTATTTGGTAGAGCTAGGATGGCGTTAGCTCGGGCCTTGATAGCCAAGGTGACCTTGGTAGCTTTGTAGATTGCAAAAAAATGCACACAAAACGAAGGTAAACAAAGAGGCACTCTATAAAACGACAAAAATTATCATGAAGCAATCATCTACTTATATACATCTGGTGATAACGAGTAGGAACAACGTCATCCCTACTTGTCTCGGTAGAGTGAAATTGCCACTCCCCGAAAATGAAAAATAATTCTTCATGACACTTCTTCACTGAAGATGGGGTATCTAGAACTAACGACCCCCATCCTAGGCCTAACACTGGCATAATACCAATCGGAATCCTTCCCATCCTCCTTAAAAGAATACATGGAGTTAAACAGATCTACAATAAGCTTAAGGTGACCTAACTTGTGCCATAAGATCAAAGTGGAAACTAGTGTTCTCCACCCGTTATGGCAGAACTCGGTAAAGGAAATTTCTCAATAAGACAATAACCTACACATGGCTGAGGAATTGGCAATCGTAGCTTGGCACTTAGAATGGCGTAGCTAAGTACCATAAAACCACCTAGAGGATCATTAGCTCGGTTAGAAGAATTGGGGATAATCATTTCGATTGAGCTAGGAATATTATTCTTAGCTCTCCACGTTGCTAATGTGTCATCTGTCACCACTGACCTAAAAGAAGATGCTTCCCATTCCTCACGCGTAGGACTCTCCACCTCTTTACCACGGGATCCAACCTCTTCATCATCCCTAAGTTCACTTACTACAACAGGATCTTGCGCCATCATCGAAGGACGAACTAAATCTCTAAAGTTATCAATAGAGATTAGAATTGGGGTAAAATTTTCCTAGACGTCCAAACTAGACAAGGAAACAGGAGTAAGGAAAGGGGAGAATGACTCTTCTTGTTGATTTTCCCAAGAATGAACCCTAGATTTGTCCAAATTCTTGCAGAGGCAGAGGTAAAAAGTAAAGATAAGGTAGGCAAGGATTTTTGTAAAGGATGTACCTGGGTAAGTGGCGACTTCACTCAGATACAAGGCAAGAGCGCAAGAATTTTTCTTTCTTCCTTTACACTGAATTTGAAAGCAAAGAAAGGGGGAAGATCAACAGATACGTTGTTGACTGTTGGATGCAAAAGTGGAGGGAAAATAAAATGCCTAGTTTGAACAATTCAAAATTACGTAGTTTTGAAAGAAGCTTGCTCAAGAAGCCATAAAAGAGAGTAGAATATATCGCCTTCTGATTTGTGGACATCTGTCACTATATAACTCAACAGCTATCCCCCACGATGATTTGAATGTTAAGATGTTTAGAAGAGCACTTTTAAGGTCAGAACGTCACCCTAGTTGAGTATAGACCTTGGGGGTAACTGTTGGAGTCCGAACTCCGTCCTCACTAAAACAAGTAAGCCTTCCCACTAATGATCTATTACTTAGGTCAGATGCAATACATCTGAGGTCAGCTCGAGAAAGCCACCATCATCTTGGAGGCAATGTGATGTCTAGAACATGTCATCACCAATGCAACATTCACCCTACCGAATCATACTGTGACACCCGACATCACAGACATCGACATCTCTTATTCGACCAATCAATTACAAGTATTGATTACTTGATGATATTACTACGGTCCAAATAATGATGATTTGGTAAAGCCGATCTCAAGAACCACTTGAATCCAGGCCAATGGCACGCATATTAAGTTCATTACTGTAGCTGATTTGACCATGGGTGGCAAACTCATTGGTATCTTTTCTATATATAGGAATTTAATGGTCTCCCTGGGGACCAAAATCAATGTACTCTCCCTACACACCTACCAATTAGTCTAATAAATACAAAAATTCTTCTCTTTTATTATCTCAACAATTTACCTCTTACAAATTATCAGTTAAGTTGACAAAAATCGACTTAGTCATTTTTTGACATCAACAAACATTGAGGCAAATTGGATGAAACTATTTCAAATCCTAGAGAAAAGTATGATAAAGAAGATAAATAAAATCTATCTTTAAATGATAGAGCCAAAAACTTACTCTATTGTGCCTTAGATTAAAAATGAACTTAATTGTATTAGCACATGTAATTCTACATATAACATTTGGCATGCGTTAAAAGTCACCCATGTTGGTATTAGTAAAGTAAAAGAAATTAAGATAAATCTTTTAGTTAAAGACTTTGAAATTTTTTATGAAACAAAATGAACCTACTTTGATATAATTAATCGTTTTATTGACATTGTTAATGGTTTTAAAAGATTTGATCGAAAATTTATTAATGGCGAATTTGTGAGCAAACTGCTTAGGTCTCTCTCGGGGGATTGGAGCTTATTGAGAATGTTGATACAAAACATAAAAGATATCAACTCTTATTCATTAGAGATGCTCTACAGAATTTTGATAGCCTATGAGCTAAATCTTGTCGAGACAAGGAAAAAAAAAAATGAAAAAGCAAAGAAGAAGAACAAAGGAGCCTCCAAAATGTCAAATTGCTTTAATATCATCAATTGATGAAGGCACATCAAGTCGAAACATGAGTGATGAAGAACTTTATGATCTAGTTCTTCTTGTTAAGAAATGGAAAGGCTTTCGTAACAATCGATTCCAAAATAAAGAAGAAAAGAGCGATGAGAAGAATAAAAATATTTTTTGCAATGATTGTGACAAACTCGATAACAGGATAACTGAATGCCTTAAACAAAAAGAAATTTATCAAAAAGAAAGCTCTCCAAGTAACATGGGACAAGAGTGACGATAATGAGCATGAACAAGATGAAAGTCAAGAGGAAATTGTCAACATGTGCTTCGTGGCCATTGAAAGTGATGTGCCAAAGAAAATAAAGAGCAATTGTTCTTGGATATGGATATTCAAACCATATGACCGGAAATAAAACATTACTATCAAATTTCAAAATGAAGGGTGGAGATCACGTCACTTTTGGAGATAATGTCAAAGAAAAGATCGTTGACAATGAAAATATTGGTTAATCATTCATCTTCCTCCATTGAAAATGATTAATTAGTTAATAACCTGAAACATAACTTGCAAAGTATTTTCAATTATGTGATAAAAGTTATCTTATTAAACTTGATTATTCTAAATGTCTTATTAATGATGCTATAGTTAAAAATGTAATATTTATAGGTAGTCAAAGAAAGGATATTTGTATCATAAATATTGAATTTGAAAGTGAAATAAAATGTTTGTCAAGTTTTAAAGACGATACTTGGTTATAGCATAGAAGATTAGGTCATGTTAGCATAGATCTACTTTAAAAAATTTTTAAAAATTGCTTTGTTAAAGATCTTTTAAATTTGAAATTTGATGATGACAAATATGTGATACATGTCAATTTGAAAAATAAGTGAATAGCTCTTTCAAACCAAAGCAATATTCTTCAACTACTAGACATTTACAACTTCTCCACATGGATGTTTTTAAACCATCTAGAATTGCAAATTTAAGTGGCAAACATTTGCCTTAATCATTATTGATGACTTTTCTAGATTTACTCGAGTCTTATTTCTGAACCCAAAAGATGACCCTTTGAATGTATTCAAACATTTTTTGTAAAAATGTTCAAAATGAAAAGGGGTACACTATTGCTATCACTAGGAGTAACATGGTGAAGAATTTGACAATATTACATTTGATAATTTTTGCAAAATTAATGGTTACAAACATAATTTCTTGGGTCCTAGAACTCAACAACAAAATGGTGTAGTAGAAATGAAGAATCGAACAAAGCAAAAAATGGCCATGACTATGCAAAATGAAAATAGTTTACCAAAATATTTGTAGGCCAAAGCTTGAACACCAGTTGCTATATTGTAAGTAGTATTTTTAAAGTATTTGGTTGTAAAAAAAATGAAAACTCTATTTGAATTTTGGAAAAAAGAGTTTCCAATATCTGTTATTTCAAAGTATTTGGTTGTCAATGTTTTATCTTAAACACAAAAGAAAACTTGGAAAAATTTGATTCAAAAATCGATATTGGAATCTTTCTTGGATATTTATCTAATAGCAAGGCTTGTAGAGTTTTTAACAAAGAATTTTAGTCGGTGAAGAGTCCATGCAGGTAATATTTGATAAAACTAATTCTCTTGATCAAGAGAAAGGTATCGATGTAGGTTTGGAAACCCCCTTTGAGCAAATGAATATTCAAGATTAAACCAAGGAAGATCCTAAAGAGGTTGAAGACAAAGACTTGGAAGAACAATAATGATGTAGGTTTGGAGATTCACTTTGAGCAAATGAACATCAAAAATTAAAATAAGGAAGATCCTAAAAATCTTGAAGATCAATATAAGGAAGAAGCAAATGTGCAAACAAGATGAAATAGAATTTCTCGAAGTAGATCCATCTCTACCTAGGGAATGTAGGTTTGTTCCTTCTCATCCAAAAGAACTCATCATTGGTGATCCATCCAAATTGTAAGTACGAGTGCTTCTACAAGTAATCATTTTAATAATTGTTCCTTTATTTCACAAATTGAACCAAATAATTTCAAAGGTCAAGTTCGATAAATCTTGGATTCTAGATACTAGACCAAGTAATCAAACTGTTATCGGTGCAAAATGGGTTTTTCGAAATAAACAAGATGAAAATGGAATTATTATGTGTAACAATGCTAGATTAATGGTCCAATGCTACAATAAAGAAGATGGCATAGATTATGAAGAAACATTTGCACCGATTGTTAGATTGGAATCCATTCGTATGCTTTGTGCTTTTACTTGTTATAAAATGTTTACTCTTTATCAAATGGATGTCAAAATTGCATTTCTAAATGGTTTTATTAAAGAAGAAATATTTGAAGAACAACTCCTCGATTTCAAAAATCACAATTATCCTAATAATATTTTCAAACTTAAAAAGCTTTACGGTTTAAAGCAAGCTCTTAGAGCATTGTAAGAAAGATTGAGAAAGTTTCTTCTTTTAAATGGTTTTTCGATGGGAAAAACGGATACTAAACTTTTCATCAAAATGAAAAATGATGATATAATTATTGTGCAAATTTATATTGATGATATTATTTTTTATGCCACTAACATTTTCCTTTGTGAAGAATTTTCTAAGTGTATGAGCAAAGAATTTGCAAATAATCATGATGGGGGAACTTAAGTTCTTTCTCAGGCTTCATATTAAACAAACTAATGATGAAATCTTCATTAGTCAAAATAAGATGTACTGGACATGATCAAAAAGTTTGAAATTGAGGATTTGAAGCCAATGAATACTCCAATGAACTCATCAATCAAGTTAGATAAAGATGATCAAGTTACTTCCGTAAACATAGCTAAATATCGATGTATGATCGAATCTCTTCTTTACTTAACTGCTAGTAAACATGTATGTTTAGTATGTGCAAGATTTCAAATAAATCCTAAAGAATCACATCTTAGTACGATAAAACAAATATTTAAATATCATAAGGCGCTAAGATGGCACTCATATTGACTGACTTAGCTATTCAGATACTGATTGGGTTGGTTGCATGATTGATAGTAAAAGTACTAGAGGAACTTGTAACTTCTTAGGCTTTACACTTGTATTATGGTTTAGTAAGAAATAAAATTATGTTGCATTGTGTACAACTGAAGCCAAATATATCTCCATTGCTGTTGTTGTGCACAAGTTTTATGAAGAAAACAAATGCTAAGCGATTATCACTTATCTTGTGATCATATATGCCTATCATATGTGATAATACTAGTATCATAAACTTATCAAAAAATTCCGTCTTGCATTCTCGAATCAAGCACATTAAGATTAAACACTACTTTTTGAGAGATCATGCACAAAAGAAAATATTTTATTAGAATTTGTAATACGAAATACCAATTGGCCAATGTTCCCACTAAACCTCTTGCACTAGATAGATTTTCCATATATTTGAAGAGATTTGGGCATTATTGATGAAATTGACATGCGTGGCTAAATTGTGTACGTTTTAATTGCTTATATAATTGATTTTATGTACACCACTTTGAAATTCATATTTTCTATCCAAAAAAGGGGAGATGGAAGAATGCCGGATGATCGAGAATACTCGTTTCACAGTCAGATCGAGACTTGTAGAAGGACATCCGAGATGTTGGGATTTCATTTTTTAAAATGCATCTAAACCTCACTTTCTCACCATTTTCTCTCATTTCTCCTCTCCCCGTTCCCAACTCTACCCCAAATCTCACTAAATTCACCATCAATCTTCAAAATCTTCACTAGATTCCAAAAATTGATCACTTTCTCACTCCAACTCTCTCAAAACCCTAATTTTTATCCATTAAAACCTCAAAATCTTACCCTCTAGCGGAAGTCCAAATGCTACTAGTCCACTCTCTTCCAACAGTGTTTCAACCAATGCCACAGGTAAAGATGTCGGGTAAGAGAACAAAAAGGATCGAGAGGCTGCCAACTTCTTCGAAGAATGAAGAACTCACTGTGCTAGATAACTCTTTTGACGAAAGCCCTATTCTCATCGGTAAGAATGTCATTTTTTCTTCCTTTTACCTTTGAAGCTCCTCGAGGAATACTTTTTAGCGTGGGTTGGTTGTCAATTGCTACTCTAGAAGAACATGCATATCCAAACCTTATGAAAGAATTTTATGACTTTCCATCCAAGTGCGGATAGTATTGCTTGTTTACTCAATGGCAAATGGATCAAAATTATTAAAACCCTCCTTCATACTTTACTTGAGCTTGCAGAGTGTGAAAATCAAATTTTTTACCATATGTCTCATCCAACTCTTGAGGGTTATAATCCAATTGAGGCATGTCATAGAGTCACCAGTAAAATTTCCAACATCCTATCAAAACTTACTGCCAACCAACTCTCTCTATCATGCAAAGTTTTTCATAACATCTTTGCCTATGTGATTCTTCCTAGGAAAGGTCACCGCGATACGGTTACTCATTTTTGGTCTTTTCATTCTTGACTCTTTCTTCGTTGGGCATAAATCAAACTTTCCAACTATTGTCATTGGTTATAAGAAATCGTTCATTCCGCCACTCGTATCAAGGCCTTACCCTTCGACATGCTTCTCATCAGAATCTTTAAGCATTTTGAGGTATCTTTAAATGGTGAAGTTTCTATTTTACTTCATCCTACCGATACAATCAATGTTCAAACTCTTAAAAGAATGAAAATTGTCAAGGAACAAAGCAATGGGTGGCCCGAACCAAGGGTTTTGAAGGGGATGAAGATGTAGTCGGTGATGATCACAACGATGATGATATGCCATCATTCTTAGCCCTCCTCACTATGTCCCGGGCTTGAGTGTTCATTTTTCTAACCCAAATTTACATTCAGCGAGGATCACTACACTCTCTTGAATGGGCGTATCGACTCTCTTACCACTTCCATCAGATGCACTTGTATACTTCACCAAGTGCTTGCTCAACAAAACACACTCAATGCTCAATAAAACTCAATCAATGCTCATTTCAACTCACTCTTACATTTTTTATTATGTATTATGGAACCATTTTTATGGTCCTTAAACTTTGTTATTCTTTTTGACATTTCATCACTTATGTTTTGAGCTTTTTGATGTGAATGTGATGTCTCGTCTCTTGTTTTTACATATATTTGGCATTATGTGTTTAATTAAGGGGGAATATTATTATTTCCTATTGTTGTTTTAAATTTTTGATCATATATGTCGCACTCTCGCTCTTCTACGCGCTATTTTTTTGCTTATGCTAAAAGGGAAAAAATAATGTGGGTTAATATGCTTCAAATAATATGCTTTAAATGATAATGAGTGAGATGATAAATGATATGCCTTGAATGGTCAAATGACATACTTTGAATCTTCTATATGCATTGAATGAATAATTATTGGTCGTAAAAAATATGGGGAATATATGGTACACATGTTAAATCTGAGATTTTTATTCCTTATTAATTGTTGATATTACTTTGTAAATTATCTTGTTTTCATAATAAAAAGAGAGAAATTGTTGACCTGTGGTTGACTTTAAACTTATAGTTCTGATCATAATAAATAAGTTAATCTTGTTTTCTAACAATTGAATAAAAATAATTATAGTCTTCAGAGCATTAAATCATAAATCAATTGATCGTTACAAATCAAACTCGCAAGGAAGGTTAAGATCGAAGTCAAGCATTCAAAACAAATCCATCAAGATAAGAGCTTAAAAAAAAGATAATAGACCTCACTTTTTGTTGTAAAGGTACTAATACTTTGATTTGTTTCAATGGATGATTAAAGCTCTAAAATCATTTTATGCACAAAAATACATTTTGATTATCACTCGTATAAAATGTTTTGATCAAATGTAAAATTGATTTTCAAATTGATATTTGATGTAAAATTGATTTTCAAATTGATATTTGAACTTAGATTATATTTTAAAAATATCACTTATCTTGAAAAACTAGTTGAAAACATTTTCCATAAGTCTACATTTTTTAAAACATTCAATTCGAATCAAATGAAGCCAAAACGAAGAAGTTGGGTGGAATACAGACGACTGATTAGACCAGGCGGACATCTAGTGCTTCCACAATCAAATTTTTTACCCTTCTGATTTTTGATGTCTAACAACTATTTTGACCTTTCAAACGTGAGATAGACGTCCGGACCCATATCCGTACTCCCATAATGATTTCCTCTTTGTCCCTTATAAATAGATACTCCTTTTTCATTCATTCTAAGGATCTTTAAGTGCATTAAAGAGAGAAATATTTGAGTCGAAAGCATTATAAAGGCCTTAATTACACCATAAGTTAATCAATATAGTGAAAATGCCTTTCTCATGACTGGGAGTATGGTAATTGAGAATGTAGATCATTGATTTGGATCAAACCATCACAATTATATCGTTTGCACTATCTCTTTCCTTTTACTATTATTTTGCTTACAGTTCGATTGATCTATTTGTTCATAACTTGCTTAATATAAGATCAATTTTCGAAAAAGTTTCAAAAAATAATTCACCTCCCTATTCGTTAATCATTCTTGGGCTATCATATAATTGGATAGCTTTTTCGGTATGACCCGTAACTCATCCACCGGATTTATTGAAAAAGAGATGCATTCGGATAGCTAGTGGTGCAATAAATTTGGAACTAGACACTAAAGTGTACCACTAGCAGGCTCAATTTGCATCTCGTGAGGTATACCAATTTTGTTATTTGAAAGCTTTACTTTCTATTTTGGTGTTTGTGGACTATCAAATTCCAACAAAAAAATGATAAAAAAATTTCAAATACCAATTACAATTCATTTAACAACTCATACACCTATAACACATCTTCGAGTCATTACCACATCTTCGAGTCATTACCACGATCATGTGCCTTTCCCTTCCACTTATCAACACAATTATCTTATATCTAGGAACTTTGTTGGGGGATGTACATTCTCCTAGACATGTTGCATTCCAACTATAGGATTTTTATGGTCTAATTAGACCAGACTCATTTCATGATTGGGTCAATACTTTTGGAAAAAAATTTTACTTTCACAATTTGAGTGGCCCTATCGTCTTTGTGATGCTAATGTGGCACTTGTCAAATCTAATAGGTATTATTGGAAGTCATTTTTACGTGACATTAATCACCTAGTTCAACGCCATATCACTTTGTGACATGAGTTGAAACTGTTAGGTTTATGTTACAGGGCACGATCACGAGATTGGAGCATAAATTCAAGAGTCAAGATTGGTTGTTGTGGTTAAGAAATGGAATCCAGAACCTGTTGAGAAATCGGACAATCCATTCAAGATCAAAGGAACTCATGTAACATACCAATCCATGGTTATTAGACAATACGGTGTTCAAATTCTCAGAGGTCTTGGTTTCCATCCAGATTATCAATTTTTAAAAATCTTTTATTTGAATCAAGATCAAGTAAACGAAAAATTTTCAAAAAAAAAACTTGTGTTTTCTCTGGTATCTTCTTGAGCTACATCAAATTGCAATCTTTTTTAATGCAGATAGTATGGTTGCATGGCTCTCTGAATAAACTTCCCAAATCTAGAAAGATTACCCAGATCTATTTCCAAAACCAAATCATGAAGTTATAAGATTTTTTGAATGGTTTTACCCACTCTCTCGTTGGAGAGTAAAATTCCTTACTTTTCTTTTTTGAAATTCAAAGATCTTTTAACCTCATGTTTAAATGTTCATGTAATTCGTGTCTTTAAAGGCATGATTATTTCACTGAATTAGGCTACTATGAACATTTTTCTCATGTCAAAGAATAAGTAGTTCGACTGTTCAATCTCCACAAAGATTGGGAGAAAAATGGTAGAACTCAACCAAAAATTCCTCCAAATATTTAACCTAACATTGACGACGATGCACCATATGAAACCTTGCCGATGACCTATGCTCAAAGGATTCAACAGGATATTCAAGCTCACATGTAGAGTTTAAGCTAGATTTAAGCTATTATCCAGTTAATCCCCCCGATGATTATCACTTTAACAACTTTTGGAATCAATTGTATCTAGGAAGGCCAATATAAAGCCTAGGTCACATATTCAAATACTCATAAGACACCCCTACGGGACAATTGCTCAGAGATAGGTTATGAAAAATGTTGAATGAATACATCCTCATAGTGCACTACACTCTACACTGGAAGAGACAATCCATAGTTCAAGAGAAAGAAATCAAAAGAAAAAAGAAAAGGTGTCACATGAATGTTCAAGTTGAAGCCAACAGGAGCTAGCACTATCCCAACTTCAAGATTCGTAAGATCCATGGTCTTATCTCTTGACCCTTATGATCCAAAAGATCTTGTAAAATTAGAACAACAACTACATGAAGACAACATCAAGATGGAAAATATGTATTGGTGAAAGCAAGCTAAACTACCATTAGATTCTGAAAACTCAGATGAACCAGCAATGACCACAAATCTTGGTATCCTATGACTCACAAAGATTATCCAACTGGTATAACAAAAGTATTTTATCATTTCGTGTGAGTTGTCAATCGTTTTGTTATATAATTGATAAAGTAATGTTTACTTTACCAAAACCTTGTATAGCAGATTCTCTCCTGATCAAGAATTGTCTAATTAGCCAAAAAGTAGTTAGTTCATGATGAATTCAGTGTGACACTTTTGTTGTTGTTATGTAATATTGTCACACGTTTTTTTTTTTTTTTGTATCAATTGTCTAACTTATGTTTTGTTTAGTTAGGCTAGTTTATTTTGTTTACAAGTTAATGTATTTTACAAGTAATGCGGTATGGTAGTTGGTAGACAAGTTGCTTAGAAATCATTTTATATTCTAT
>CAIGRK010230548.1:0-15074 GCA_903798315.1 Fraxinus greggii
ACTTAATGTTTTAAATTTGAAATGTGTAAAACTAAAACTCTTAGTTTTGAATTTTTCCCTAAATTTGTTTCGAGCAACCTTTGAAACTCTAGCTTTTCTAAAGAACGGTCAACTAATTGACCAACATCGGATAGCCCATTTAAACTCCACCAAAGAGAGAAGAATACACTACTTTATTCGTGTATTTGTAAACAAGTTAAATTATTTTTAGACTCTTTATTTAATAAAAAAAAACATATTCAAAAGACTCGCCATTGTTTAAAAGAGGCATTTGAGTCATAATAAAAAACATATTTAAATTCACTAAGATTTTTTATACATTGAATAATTCTCTTTGTTTTGATTTTTTTACTTTGCTTTTTTTGATAAATATTTATTGATTTCACGTAATCTTTTATTTTACATATTTTTTTAAATTTTAATGATCAATCAATTCAAATAAATTTTAAATAATTTAAGAAGCAGGACATCAAAATATATAACTTATTAGATGTGATTGTTATAAAGTACGAATATAGAGTTTATTTGACTCTCCAAATTTAGAGTACACAATGTACTCTCTATTTTAAAAAGTTAAAATATAAAATATCATGAAACGAATTTTTAAGCACTAATTCTCTAAGAGCATCTCTAAGAGATTCTCACTTTATAATAGTAATTTTATGCATAATAGAGAATCTTTTAGCCCTTATTCGGTTTTGAATAAAAAAAATATAAAATTTTAGTAGATTTTGATAAAAGTTGTATCTCATGAATAATTGAAATGTGTTTGGAAAAAAAAAAGTGAGCTTTAAGAAATGGGAGCCAAACAAGGGCTAAATTTATAAATTAATTTTTTGTACACTCTAACAGTGCTCTCTATTTTGATTCTTCATTTTTGTTTTCAAAAAATATTTATTGATTTCTCCTCATCTATTATTTAATACGATTTTCTTATAAATTAATGACTAATCAATTCAAATATAATTTGAATAATTTAAAATTAAATTAAAGAACTACAATTTATTAAGAGCATGTTTGAGCTCCATTTTTATGATAAAAATGCATTTTGGAATAATATTTTGATGGAGAATGTGTGGTTAAAAAATAAAGAATTTTATATTTGCGTATAATATTATTTTATTAAAAAATGTGTGATTGAAAATAAATTAGAGAAAAATGTATTTTGAAAATAATATGGATCAAACAAGAGCTAAATATAATTATTATAAACTCCATGTTTGAGTCACATTCTTTAAAAACTCATTTTCCCCCAAAACTTATTTTCAAGTTCACATTCTCCCAATAAAATAATTGTACATGTAAATTCAAAATGTTTTCCTTCTTTTTATTCAGACATTCTACCAGAAACCACAATTAGAAAATCTATTTTTTTTCAAAAAAAAAGTGGGGATTCAAACAAAACCAAAGTAAGATATAAAATGAATTTTACTTTGGATCTTACTACACATATATCAAGATTTATATAATGAATGATATAATGCAAATTAATATTCTATCATTTATCCGTTTAAAATATTGTCAAGTTTTTCCTCTATGTCATATTATGTAATTCATTATGTACATATTTTATGTATAAGTGGCATAATTCTTTTACTTGCATCGATTCTTCAAAATAGAACATATTTATATTTAGAGAATCTTTTAAAAATATTCTCACAGAGATGATTGAATTATAATATTTTTATTGGTATGGAGTTTTTATCTTAAAAATGTATAATTTAAAAATATGAATGAATCCTCAAGCATTCGCTGCATTCCAAAGGTCCTTTGGTGGGCAAATCTATTCAGTTCAAACAAGTGGATCACTTCTAATACTTTTATATTCTAAAATGCGAGGCCTAGGATTGCCTACGTTTCTCATTATGATTGGATGAAGCAGATATGCATCACGGCTCGCGCCATGCGGCTCGGCGCCATTAGCTGGCTATCATATTCTGCCTCTTGATTTGTAACTCACAATGTGTATTAATTTGGGTTCAAATGGGTCTATCTTTTGTTGTCTTTTTCAATTTCACAACTACTATTTTTTATTCTCTTTGAATTTTTTGGAAAATAGAGAAAATTTCCGAAAAAACAATAATATACACTATCCCTGCGTAGATAATTTGTTGACATTCAATCAATTTCTTACGATATTTTAGTTTTCAAACGTGCACCTAAACAATATTAAAATGTGCTCGATTGAAAATATATAGAGTCTATTAGAGTCTCATTTTTTTAAATAAAAAAATGCATTTGAAAATAGTACTTTGATACAAAATGAGTGGTTAAAAAAGGAAAAATCTTGAATTTGCGGGTAATATTATTTTATTGAAAATATATTATTAAAAATAAGAGAGAAAAAAAAATATTTTTTGAAAATAATTAAGACCAAACAAGGGCATAATGTAATTGAGAAGAAATGTACATTTTCAAAACACTGTTGATAGGTCCAAAGCCTTTAAATCGTAGCAAATACACCCTAAACCTTTGCAAATGTGCGATAAAATTGATAGGTCCAAAACCTTTAAATCGTAGCAAATACACTCTAAACTTTTACAAATGTGCGGTAAAATGACATCTATATAGTTTTCATCCAAAAATCCTTTATTTGACCAAAACCTAAATGTTTAACCATAATTGGACCAATTTTAAAAATGAAAAAAAAAAAAGAAGATCTTTTAACCATTAAATTAATTAAAACAAGAAAAATTTGCACCATAGTTTCCAAACTTTAATAAATGTGCGTCGAAAGGACTTGTAATGGTGTTCATATAAAAATTGACCAAATATCCATCTCCCCAATTCACTCAACCTCAACTCTTACCTACCCAATCCCACCCATGGAATAAACCTTATTTGACTCTGATGGTGAGCTTCACAACAATCATCGCCGGAGTTATAATCACAGCAGCATCAAGCACCTTCGACGCATTATTTCCTCCACCTCTGTCAACCTCATTTTTTCCATCCTCATCAACATCCATTTCTTCAACGGGAACATTTAAAGAACTGAGAATAAATAAATAAATTCTTTTCAAAATAAATAGTAGCAGTGATAGCGGAGGCGTCCCACCTACCAATGGATAAGTCTGGGAGGGTTAGGCATTTGGAGTTGAGTAGATTGGAGATTTTTTGTTGGCACATTTTAGAAAGGTTTGAGACCTGTGTTGTAAATTTTTCTTGTTTTACCATTTAAGATTAAAAGACCATTTTGTTGTTTTTAAAATTAGTCAAATTATGGTCAAACACTTCACTTTCGGTCAATTAACAGATTTCTTTGACTTAAACCATTCGAGGTCTTGCAATTGCACATTTTTGAAAGGTTTGGAACATATCAGTTATGATTAAAAAGTTTGGCACCAATCACTATTTTGAAAAGTTTGAAACATCCTATTTAAATTTTCCTAAAAAATTAAATTCATATTTCATGCATCGCCCCTAGTCCCACCTCATTGTTACTTATTTTAATATGATTGATTATAAATTTTTTTGAAGTTGTATTTTAGAATGTTAAACAAAATTTGAAGTCAACGTTTTGTTTACTAGTAATGATACATAGGTTTCTCTGTCGACCATAGGTAGTGGCTCTCAAGAAGCTTCATTACAGAAGAGGCCAAGCCAACTCTCATGAGCTGGACTTTGGATGATTAAGTTCGTACTCCAAAATCGAGTAGTGTATAAAAATGTAATAAATTGAATAAGTTGTGATGTCTGGAGTATACCTTATGAGGGAAGGTGGAGCATATATAAACTTTCTAGGGGTTGACATGTTTCAAATTCGATTATATACAATTGTGATATTTGTCTCATTTGTTCCTATATTTCCAAAGAGGATACGAGAGGTAGTGTCTTTCACATATTAGCTTCTATTACACTTGACTACCAGTCATTGGGTCTTGTTGTGGTTGATGTCAAATTTCTGTTCTACTCCGTTAATCCAACACCTCGATCCTCGACCATGAGGTGAATGGACTTATTAGGTGTCATTAGTCTACATATTGAGGCTGATGATGGACTTAGAAGATCACTTGCTAGAATGTGTCCTTCCATCGAACTCGATTTAAGAACTTTCGGATGTTAACCTCTAAGGTATAATCGCGATAATGGTAGATGAATTGACATTACGTTCTTTTTATTTGTCCCTATAGTATCAACTAGTAATTGTAGTGGTAGAGTTTAGGTGTTTATTTCCAAAGAGCCTAGACATGGCTAACTCGCTCCATCACAATGAAGGCAATTCAGCATCCAGCAAGACTCCCAAGTACCAAAATGTTTGATTCATGACCCAAACCCAATGGGTATACTCAAAATCTCCAAGATTTAGGCACATGAAACAATGACAAAGTTCAATATAAGATTAAGATCACCTAATCTATTTAATGAATGATTAGATATAGTCTTCGTTATCACCAACCATCCACATTGTTCTTCCTCTTATAAATGCCATCGACCTTTAGAGGTAGAGATAATTTAATTGATACTCTCAAACTTATCGTGTGACAAATTCTTTCTATAGAAATTATTGACTTGACTTTTGGAGGATTTATTATGGTTGATACTACCAAAATTTTGTACTTGAGAAATCTCAAGCTTGACGATGGAAGATGAACATGAACATAATCTCCAATACCTGAAATAAAGAAGTCGATGTGTGCTTTCGTCACCTCTCCTATACTTAAGATAGCAATAAGGAAATTTATTTAAAAGACTATGAATTGAAATTATATAAAAATGTATCTGAATAATAAATTGAGGGTTTGTATTTACAGGATTAGATCACCAGATGTGTTATTTATTTATGAGTCGTAGAATACATTAAAGTCATATTAGGATTGGGTAATGGAATCCTATTGAAACTCTAATGTTATTGAAGTAAGATAAGCTTCAATTTATAGAAGTAGAGTCCTAATGGGTCAAGCGTTATTAGTTAGGGATAAAGCTAAGATATTTACCCGAGGAGACATTAAATCACCATATGAGTATTGTATCTAATGAGATATGCCCGAGGAGGCCTGTTGGGAAACCCCTTAATTTGACCAAATACGAGTTCAAGTATATGGTCGTCAGGATTTTGCCATATTTAGCTGCATCAGTTGTCCCCATGCATCTATGTCAGGGCTCGTACGCAATGAGTAAATTTCTAGGATGCAATGCAAAAGTGAGTATAGACATGCAAAAAGATCAAATTTTTTGATAAGCGTGATCAGTTCAACAATAAGCCTGATCACGTCAAATACGAGCACAATCATGCTAATCGAAACAATCAAGAGCAGGTTTAAGAGAAGCATGCTCTAGCTTAAGATAAGCAAGATTAGGTTGAAGAATAAGCAAGATCAGGTTAAAAATAAGTAGGATTAGATTAAAAACAAGCAAGATCAGTTGAAGGATGAGCAATATCATGTTGAAAAACAAGCAAGATCAAGTTGAAGAATGAGCAAGATCAGTAGTGTTCTTTGGAAGGATGAGTGACACATTGCTTGGAGTCAAAGAACAGGATTGGACGACCTATAGGATAATCATGACTTGGGCTGGATGGACGAAAGGTGGCATGTGGTTGAGAGTTAGGATCTGGTGACCTTTAGGCTTCTCCGGGAGCCTATAAATACCCCCCAACCATCGTCATTTGTCACATTTAAGCTTCTCAAACACTCCTTGAACAATGTCGGGCTTAGGTGTATTAAGGTAAGAGCTCAAGATTTTAGATAATTTAAGTTCTTATTCCCTTAGAAAATGTATATTGATAGTTCCTCGTGGACTTACGATGCTTAAGTTATTGAGAAAGAATATTTGGACAGAAGGTTATGAACTAAAATTATATAAAAACGTACCTAAATAATAAACTGAGGGTCCGTATTTATAAGGGTGGAAGATGAGTCCTGATAGGATTAGATCATCAGATGTGTTATTCATTTAGGAGTTGTAGAATACAATAAAGTTACATTAGGATTGGATAATGGAATTGTGTTGAAACTCCAACGTTATTGACTTTGGATAACCTTCAATTTATAGAAGTAGAGTCCCAATAGATCAAGAGTTGTTAGTTAGGGATAAAGTCAAGACACTTACTCAAGGAGACGTTAAATCTCCGCATGAATATTGTCCTGATGAAGCTTGTTGAGAAATCCCTTAATTCGACCAAATATGAGCTTGTGTTTGCCAGATTTAGCTACGTCAATGGTGAAACCCATCCTTCTACTCTTCTCAATTGTTGAAATCTGTGGATTTATTAATAATATAAATTCAAAAAACCTGATTTTTATCTTTACGGTTTTATGTGATTTTTGTTAATTTTTTTATATTTTCCAAAGCCAAGACCTCTATCTATGGCTCATTAGCCGAGTGGGCAAGAAGATATACTTTTTCCTGATGTGAGACAACAGCTGGCCAGCTGCCCCCAAATTGGCAGAATTCTAGTTGGACGGTAAACCCTACAATCCCAGAATCCAATTCAAAAAGTACAAATTACATATCAATGTTTTCAAACACGTTACGTAATTCTTCACGTGTCGATCCCACAAGGTGACACCCGATTACCTTTTTCTCTATTCCTCCTATTATCTTCCAGATATTTTCTTCTCTCTCCTTCCTATAGTTTGGTATACAATTTGCTGTCTCCCCCTGTGAAACAAAGGCACCAGATTCTTTGATTTGCAGAATTTTATTGTTTTTTCCCGTTTCGTTTCTCTAATTTTACACGCGGTTTTCTGGAGGCGTCCTAATCCCATTTGCATGTAAGTTATATGCTCACTTTACTTGATTCTTTTCTTGATTTCCTTCCTTCATTGTTTTGTGAAAGAACCGTAAAAGGGTTAGTACCCTTGATTCCTTTCTTGATTTCATTTATTGCCGCTTGCTTATCTTAACTCTCATTTATCTGTTTTTGTTCCTCTTTATGAGCAGATTCAAATTCATGTCCGGATACTTGGTGTCACCTTAATAAAAGAAGACGGGTTTTGTGGTGGCCGGGTATTGTTTCTTCTCCTATGTCGTTTAGCAGAATTTATGTTTATGCTGTAGAGCATATTGGTTACTGTGCTTGCTTTGACATACGAAACTTTACCTTATTCAGTTTTGTTTCTTTTCTTCTCTCTCTTTTTCTTTTTGTTCTCTCTCTTTGAATTAACCGGTTGTCTTCATCTACGCTTTTAACTTTGTTTTATGCTTGCATTTTATGCAATGTTTCAATACAACTTGTGTACTGAAGCATACATTTCTCCCCTTAAATTACTTGTACATAGATATGTTAGAAAACCAACACAAGGGTAGTGTGTTATATGGAGATTAATCCGATATTGTATAGAGATTTTTGATGTTTTCTCTTTTCTATATATATATTTTCTCGTCTAAGAAACTCTCTACAACATCTGCTTGGATAGAATTTCTTAGACATTTATACACACGCATAGATGCAAATACATGAATTTAGATGTACATGACATGTTAGTTCATAAACTCGGACATGATACTAGTGAAAAATGATTGTTAATGAATGTGAAAACTAAATTTAGTCTCTAGCATTCCCCTTTAATTCTTGAAAATCTAGAACTCTTAAGTTTGTCTTGAAAATAAAAGAACTTGTTTGTAGAAACTGGAAACTGGTGTTGTGAAGACACCAATCACTTGTGTTTATGAGCTTCGTAACTTCAATTCAATTGCTTTTATCTCAATTAGTTCTGAATTGATAATGAATCTCATATGCTAAGTACCATTGAGGAGATTCTTAGTCATGAGAATGACTAAAACGTTGTCACAAAAGAGAGTTTTAAGAGAGATTTGGTGTTGTTGCATGTCTTTTCGAAATCATTTTAGTTAGACCGCTTTACAAAGGATAGAGATCAAAGGGAGATCAATGCTTGATTAGTAATAATTCCTAGCTCAACAAGTGATGGAACTAATGGGGTTAAGTCCATGCGATAACCTTAGCTTTCAATAAAGAAATCCCTAGTAAGAATATCTTTATGCTTGTTTTCCTCCTCATTCTAGGGTAGCTATGCCACTAGCATATTCCAAAATAGAACCACTGCGGAGGTGAATTGGAGAATGAGTCTTTCTGTGTTGAGGCCATTCCGAGAATCTCTTGGTCAAATCAAGGAGTTTCCCCACAATGAACTGTTTAAAAGACTTGTCTTGCTTCTATCTAACTATAAAAAGATAAAGGAAGCTCTATAGCATGCTGGTTAGCTAGTGCTCAAGAATAAAGTTAACTTGGAAGCGGTGCTCAAGGATAGAGTTAACTTGGAAGCAAGTACGTCAATAACTCTATCCCAAGTAACCAATCTCCTGAGAGACGCTTGATATTTCAGGACTTAAAGTCCTCGGTTCTCATGCATCTATCTTTAACAATCAATAGCTTCTTGTTTCGTAGGTGCTAATATCTTACTAATAGTGCTTTTAACAAGTTTGCTCACCCATGGTCACCAGTTCGAGTTCCCTCAGGGTCACTGAGTTGAGTACCCGACCGTAAACTTCAGGGCCTCGTGGAACTAGATGAAGTGCGCACAAGCTGACCCGAATATCCACGGTTATTAAAAAAAAAGTTGTGGATTATTTTGTGAATTTATCATATATGCAAGTACTGAGTTTTTTCATTAATATCTACCAGCCTATAGGAATTTTAGTCAAATCCCCTAGTCTGTACGAGTCTTGTGCTTGAGTTAGAGCTAGAGTAGCTTTACAGAACAAACTTGGCAAGAAAGGAAAGTCTTGCTTTCTCGACCCGTTATTCCTCTTGAAAATAGAGTAAATGGTTTATTGATTATCCCTCCCAAGTAATTCCCTTGAGGGGGATAAGGGAGAAACAACCCTTTCATAAGTTAATGGCATATAATGATTGGTAAAGAAATTGTCTTTTACTTCTTTGATGACCATAGTGATTTCCTAGAAAAATGAATAACCAGATGTGCTTTGCTTGTCAAGAGAACTAGCCTAATTGCTGAAACTGAAACCAATAAACATTGCCTTCATCCTTTTCTTGGTTCTTACGTCTTGGAATCCCTTTTTGTAGTTGCGAAATGAGAAAAACACAATCAACATATATGTTGATTCTTTACAAGAATACTATATACACGACAATCTAGACTTATTGACTCATGCACGAATATTGAGAATCAATTCTCGATTAAGAAAATCATTGATTGTAAAGAAAAATGATATTGGATCGAAAGAATTGAAAATAATCTAAGTTGTGGAGTTTTTTATTCAATAATCATGAATTATAGAGACTGATGGCTTCAACCCCGAGGGGTTGCTCAATTGGTCAGACTTTGAGTTTGTTCCCCAATGGTCACCAGTTCGAGTCTCTTCAGGGCCACTGAGGTGAGTATCCGGCCGTAAACTTCATGGCCCCGTGGGATTAGTCGAGGTGCGCGAAGCTGGCCTGGACACTCGCGGCTATAAAAAAAAAAAAAATAGAGACTGATGGCTTCATCTTTTGAACATATTATCTAGAAGTTCAAAAGTTCAAAAGTTTTGAGAATTATGGTCAACAAAATAAAAGACAACATAATTCTCTAAACAAATTAATTGAGAATATTAAAAGACACATAAATGAACTAAAAGATAATGTTGGAACATGCGAGTAATCCGTTGTTTTACTGAAGTCTCGTGACTTGTGGCTGCATCAAATGTGATTTCCTTTTATATAGAAAATGAATTACCAAATGCGTTTCTTATTAAAGGAACCAATCCTTTAGGATATCTTGTAATCCTTTTTTGTTGTTGAATGAAGCTTGTTAGACTTGCACGTAAACATTGAAATGATGCTTACGACACTCGGGTTTGCATAAGTTAAATGAGTCACCTAACTAGTTCTCCATGTAAAGTTTCATCTATATTCTTTTTACATTTATTTGTAGGTCTTTCATTAGGAGTCGACACTATATGAAGGTCTGGATACCGACATATGGAGCTTCTTTAATAAATTTGTGGCATGATTTTCTTGAGATGCTTCACTTGCATGTATTGAAAACATCTTAATATCCTAGTTGTGATCTCAAACAAGTCCATCATGACCTTTTTAATCTTTGTCATTTTATGACTGGGTTCCATATAAATAAGATCATCAATTTAAGTACATACAAATTATGTAGATAGAGAAATCTCTGTCTGAAAAATACATATTTATGAAGATATTTAAATCTTGAAGTGCTTGCTTCAAGCTATATAAAGCCTTTTTAAGATGATACGATACACCTTTATCAAGTTTTATTTTAGAAATTGAAAGCTAATGGTTGATTTATCATGACAACCAACGTTGCTCGAACTTGGTTATGGGTACATATCGGGGTGTCCTTTTCCTTCTAAAACTTAATATATGGGGATAAGTCTAAAGATGATCGAAAATGTGGACACATGTATGTAGGCAATTATAAACATAATTTTTTTAGAATATTATAAACTAATGGTTTTAGATGTATTTTTTAAAAAGTGTAGCATCAATTGAGCTTGATTTCATGCTTTAAAAATCATGGTTTTATGCCTTAAAATCAATTTTATTGCTTAAAAAATTGTGGGCCCACTCATTATCTCCCTACAACTGCTTTCTCGTGGCAATCTCCTTCAACCTTTCTGCTATGTCGATTTCTAAATTGAAGGATCCAACACGGGATCAATACGCATACGTGTCATGTGGTGTTTACATAAGTATATCATCTAGAAGAATCTGAGCATCATAGTTATTCATAAGTTTTCATGTCTTGTTTATCTATCGTCTTAATCTCTTTTTTCATAGACTTCATATCATTTTTAGGCTCAAAGTTTTGTGGTTCATAATAAAGAGCAATGACATTGCTTTATTCATGAACTTTTTGCAATTAGTCTTTCTAGGAGGAGAATCCGCTGATGGTGGAATGGAAGATCTTTTGTTTGAAAATATACAATTTGAACTTGCATGTTTTTCAAAATTTCCTTATCTTTATCTTATATCTTCAAGTTCTTCAAATCTAGCATGGATCTCTATCCCATCTTTGCTTCATGTCTAGGCATTCGTTTAATGGAAGATTTCATCTTTAGATTTCCATTGTATAATCCATAGGCCTTAGATTCACCCCTATAATAGAAAATATACGTCTTTGTTCTTTTTCATCAAGTTCTTTTGACAAATGGAAGAAAATGCGTTTTGTGGTGGTGTTCTTCTCAGTCTACAAAGATTAGCATGAATAAATTATGGTAAAGCTTTCTCTGAACTGAATATTAGAAAGGCAATATGTGCAACTTGCTAGTAACAAATTCTTGACAAAAATTTCCTTCAAACATTGATATTTTAATATGTGGTGGCACGATATTGATTGGTTTAAAGTCTCGATTCTGAAAGAAAAATATTCTTTGTACTATATCAACAATATAATAGCTTGTTGGAGGCTATCATAATTGTTGCAATAAATTTATTTGTGATGCAAATGGTGAAACAACACACAAGATGAACCTTTAGTTTGTTTAATTAGTTTTATTTAAAGTAGTTAACTTGTTTTATTTACTAAGTGAGGGCAAAGTAGTCATTAGCTTCTTTTTACGTTTAGGTTTTTTCTAGCATAAATGGGGGTTTAGGGTTTCATTATAGACTTGGTTGTTTATAAATTCATAAAAAAGACTACTGAAATTTTTAAATTTTTTCAATTATCGGCTCATGATATTTCAAATCAACAAATCCAAATTCTAGGTATTGGTTGCAAATTCGCTAATATTTGATGCCTATTGTTCTGGCATTCTTCTTAGGAAGCAACACAAACTAAAAGGTAGATATGTGGTAGTATGTTTTAGAATCATTGAGGTTTTGATGGTGTTTTCACCTTGCTTCCCGCTAGTACCAGAGAGATACAAAACTTGTGACAATTAAAGAGTTTTTAGTGGAGGACTCCAACGATGAAGATGTCTTATTGTGCCCTTTCCATCGGGAGTAGTGAATCAATGTGGTTTGGAGTGACAATTATAAATCTAGGCACCAGTGTTCGATACAAAGGCCTGATTCAAGTACAGTGTATGATGGTCTGCCATGTTTGACATGGAGATGAACGTACTAAAGGAATAGGAATTAGGTGTCAAGGATTATGGGTATAAAGAGAATCCTATGCTGGATATTTGATGTAATAGGCAACGAACAAGAACAAAATTGAGAAAAGAAAGAGAGAGAAGAAAGAGAAGAAGAGGAAGAGAATTTAGGTTAACGGAAAATCAATTTATTTTATATAACATATTGTAAGTTTGCAATGCATAAGCTCTCTTAATATAGAGCCTAAACAAACCTAATATTGAGAAGGAAACAAAGTAAATAAATCCTAAATTAATCAAATTAGAATATATATAAAACAATAACCTAATTTTAGTCAAACTAGGAAACTATAGTAAATTAATATAAATAACTATCTTTCATTTTCCATCATTTCTCCCATTTGAGAGAACTCAATTTCGACGAGATAGACTGCAACCTCATTCTTCAAGGAGTTCGATCTTTTGTCAGGCCAAATACCTATATTGAACTCTTGACTACTATGAGTATGTTTGATGAATATTATTGAGGAAAGAATGTATTTTAAATGGTGATACGATGAGAAATAAATGGTTAAAAAGTAAGGAAATGCTATTGATGTGATGGAAAATATTATTTTATTAAAGAATGTGATTGAAAATGAGTTATGAAATAATGTATTTTGAAAGAATGTGTATCAAACAGGGGCTATATACGATTTGAACTCATACTAAGGGAGGCAATCTTTCTTATGAATCAAATACTGATAACAAACCTCGAAAAGTTCCATATAGTGCAATCCATCCACAAAAAATTACTGGCTACGTTTATTGAAGAGAACAAGAGACTAGTACCGTAGACTAGCCTGTAAAAAATAAATGATGGCAACATCAAATGCTCGAATGTACTTCGATAAGGAAATAATTTCGCTATATTGAAAATATAGCTTTCATTCAAGGGTGATACCACTGAAATACATTATCGTTATGTAGGTGATCCAAAAATATTTTCTTAACATGTTTAGAAAATTGAGCCAAAGAAACACGCAATAAAGCATAAATTTACCGCTAAAATATTCAAACCTATATTGTACATTGAAAAAAGAAAGAGCAGGAGAGAGAATTTAGGGTAAAAGAATATCAATTTTTTTCATATATCGAAGTGTAATTATTACAATGCATAAACTATCTTTATATAGAGCTTAAACAAACCTCATTTGAGAAGGAAACAAAGTACATAAACCCTAATATAGTCAAACTAGAAAACCTATGAAACAATAACCTAATTTTAGTCAAACATGAAAACTATAATAAACTAATATAATTAACTCTCTTTTATTCCCCATTACTATTACTTCATCTAGTGGTGATTTTGGCATTGAAAGAGCTGCAGTGGCTACGATGGCGGCGACCGGTGGTGTGGCACATATGGGGAATAGCTAATAATCAAGGGCGGACTTTAGAAATTTCTAAAAGCAGGGTTTCAGTTGTAGGCAGCCAAAACAGGTTTAGTAACAAAAAGTTAAAATTAAAAATAATAAGCGACCTAGACAAACTAGGGTTTTCACTAAGGAGCAGGTGGATTTGGAGGGGGATTTTATTGACAAGAAAAAAGAGAGATGGAAAAGAAGTCACCAAAGGGAGATCATCTTTAACACAAAAATTGATGCTAGTATTTCAGTCTATATAATCCAGGGAACAAGGGAAGATATTTTATCTAATACAATATATTTGGAAGGAGAGAAAAATAGGGAGAATTCCATAGGATTCAAGGGTGATGGAAGCATCCATGAGGAATGATGCCACTGAAAACTTTTGAAACAGATTCCTAACATGTCAGAAATTGCATTTTTACATTTCTTTTTTTCTTCTTCTGTGCTTACCTACTGGCTACTCTTCACTAATAACAAGAGATGAATGTGAATAGCAGTAGTCATATTTTCCATCACCATCTAGACTTGAATAGTTACTTTGATTTTTCTTTAACATAATCAAAACCTCTTTGAATCCAACATGTTGGAAAGGATATGATAGAGCCATATATGATTTGAAATCACTTGCCATTTTACCTGATAGGTAGATTCCTTTGGGCAGTGGCTCTGGTACAGGAACAAAATTTGCCTCCCACTATAAGCTTCTTTGAATATACTATCATAAGCTCTTCTGGATGTTGCTATTGGATTTCTCATATATAACTTCTATAATTTAAATTGCTGATTAAGTGAGATAGCTATCAGTTTTTCTGTACACGGTTAATTTTTTTGTCTGCCATTTCAACACTTTTTCCTCATCAAATTACACACAAGGCATCTGTAGGAATATAATGATTTGGATAGCGAAATACAGCATTCTTGATTGCTGGTGTACCACAATTGGAGAGGATGACTGCGCCAACTTGCAACTTGCTAGAATTCATCTATTTTTAGAAATTATTATGTAAACAACTAGCGATCACCATCTTGAATTCAAACAAGTTCACATCCCAGGATATGCTATGCAAACATGAAATAATGCTAAAACAAGGATAAGTGTTGCATGCTAATTAAAGACAATTATTCATAATCATGGTTCTGTTGTTACCAAAATAGAAGCGCTGCACGGTTACTCACAATACTATCTATAAATAAAGAAGGAAAACTATGATCATAATAATACAAGGGTGTTTTTAATAATCATCTCAAGATGGAGTTAAATTAAAATCTCGTATTCTTGTGGTTCGAATTTGCTTCTCGCACTTAAACTTTTAGGATACACAATTTGTTGACACTGCTTTCCATGAATCTAATCGTCTTTAGTTCTTGGTATTTTTCTTGCTCTGCTTCCAAATTGTTATGAAGTCCTGCAATATGTGTTGAACATTAGTTTTCTATGCCTATCTTGTAGATAGAAGAACTTTGAAATTAATACTTAAACTTCTTTATGTAAATAAATGGTGAATTTTTTTGTGAGAAATGTTCACGTAGGATGCAAATGTCTGATGGACCACCATGAAAAGAAAGTTGCTTGTTTCTCTCTTTATTTGTTTTTTGGATCCACAATCCTATTTTCCCTTTTATAATATGTTTTCCTTCTTTAGGTACGTTTATGAATTGCAAATAGCAGAGGCCCTCTTGAATGCCTCCGTTCTC
>CAIGRK010230567.1:0-10799 GCA_903798315.1 Fraxinus greggii
TGGAATAGTATATTGATGGATAATGTGTGGTTGAAAAAGAAGAGTGATGGAAAATATTATTTTATTGAAGAATGTATGATTGAAAATCAGTAGAAAAATGAGAATGAAAATTTTAATGTGGCTCAAACAGGGGCGTGATTTGATATAAGTTTTTGCAAAGAAAAATTCTTTTAATTTTTAACTTGATGGCTATCCATGAGATTCTAGCATGTCATCGGAATTATTTTATTATAAGAGTAAGGAGAGCTCGGATAAAGAAAGAGGAATACTCCTTCCATTCCACAAACATATGATAGCTTTCTTTTTTCATTTGTATCAAAATTTAGGTGACTTTCTTTGTTGAGAATATAATTAAATATCTTAACTTTCTAATATAGCCTTATTTAATATGCCCCATTATCAACATATATGAATTATTCAATGTGGGATTATATTAGGAAAATATAGGTAAAATTTATAGTTTTAACATATATTAATGGGTAGTTATATTCACACAACATTTTTTTATATTTGCTTCACATTTTAATTACAAGAAAAGTTTTCTCTATCTGCTCACATTTGCTTTTATGTCCTCAAATTTTTTCTCATCGCATTATATTTTTTAACCTTCAATTAATTAACATATTTTATTTCTAATCAAGATTTGCATCCAAATATTCTACTAGTGTGCATATAAAATATGGATTTATTTTAACTTTTATATTAGTTATTTATTTCGGTTATTTAAAAACGCGAGAAAGATAAATATGTCTTTTTGGCCACCATAATAAACATTTTAGTCTAAATTCATCTCTATAGACAAGATGTAAAAATTAATAGATGGTTGATGATAATAATTAAAAAAACAAATTGAAAACATAATTGTAAAAATAAGAAATGTTTAGGAATATTCATTTTTATTAAAATGTAGTGTAGTTAACAAAAATTGTGGTGTGAATATATTTACCCTATATTAATTAAGTATTCTTTATTCACGTGAAAATAGAAATAAGCCTATATTTATGAGATGGAATTTGACACAGTGATTAATGGTAAAATCAGAATTCTCTGGTCTATCAATGACTTGTTTGATGGGAGAAGCAATTACCTTAATTTTTTCCATGAGTAAAAACAATTTCTTCCATTGGAGGATGCTCTGATTGAAAGGTTTCTCCACTTGTGGTTTTCCATTTTATTTTTTTTTTTGGTTAGTATGAGTCATATTAATAGATTTTTTTTTCCCAAAATCTCTTATTTCAGCTCATCGAAAAACTTAAATCCATTGAGTAAGACTAAAATTCTTCCCAAAATGATTCTAATTCTTCTTTTGAAAACATCTTTTTCAGATTTTTTTCTAAAGGCTTTAATTTGTAGTGTTTTATCAGATTTGAATTCTCTTCTTCAATCTATAGAGGAAGAAATGACATTTAATTGTCCTCCTAATCTTTAAGATGGAGAAGGAGGTTGCATATTAGGAGTAGGAGACTTAGCTCTTTCTAAATCAAACTCATCTTCGTATTGGGGTTTTGGAATATTTGGTTAAAATCAACTCTTTTTAACTTTTCTGAAGAAGTTAAATGCCTTAGGGTTGATGAAATCTCTCAGAGATAGGATTGGTTCTAGAAGAAGTGGAATGTCTCGAACAAAAAGGAATATCATCAAATATCATCTTAACATTTCCATTTGGATAATTTATTATTTGATGAAGAGTATGGTTTGGTTTTTCTGTTTCAAGAATATTGACCTTTTCAAAATTCCATTCTAAAGATCTTGAAAGTCTATTTCAAGGAATTGGTTTTGGAATAATTGTATTTGAGTGTAGAGCATTAATTTCCATAAAAAGGGTTTCTTCTTTTGGAAAAGATCTCAATGCTCCAATATTGTGATTTGTGCTCATTACTTTATAATTTATACTATATATTACAACAAATGAATTTGAATGTTCATCAAAATTGAGGTTTTTTGTTTCTATCTGAAAAGTAAGAGAATTTAATATAGGTCCATCATTCACATTAATATTATAATTTTTGGATAACAGTTTGAGAATACCAGACCACTTTCTAAGTTTGCCTATAAAACAGAAAGTAGAGAATTCTTAAATTTGAGATGTCACTTACGTCTTCAAATTAAGAGAACGGGTATGTCTAAGCCAACTCTAAGCAAAGGTTTGACAGGTAATTTGGACTAAGCCAATATGAAATTCATATTGCTTCCTATGGTTACTGATTGATTCACTTGAGAGTAACTTTATTTCAGCAATTTGGTTTTTGATGGGTAAAGTTTTTTCACAAATCTTGATAGCATAATCTTGATGAAAATCAAATCTTCCTATTTCATAGATAATTTTCTTTTCTACCTTAGGAATACTGCAATTAATAGTCTTTGTTCTATTTGAGCTATATGAAGTTCTTGATTGTTTAAGGTTTCTAGTATCTCTTGATAATAGTCTATTTCTTCATTATCTTGAAAATTACTACTTAAAACTATTTGATTTGCTAAACCAACTTCTAGTAAAAGACATATTGAACAAAGTAATACTTACAATATTATTCTATTACGGAGGTTGTGCTAAATCAATTGACAGGACCATGTATCAACGGCTTACCAACACCATTCAGGGGCAATTCCAGGGCTGACCAACGTTTTTACGACTCAACACAATATTACAGCAAAATAATGCTACTAGAATTTCTTTGAACAATATGACTCCGATACCAAAATAAATGGGGAACAAGAAAGAATAGTGTTATGAATTGAAATAGTAAAATAAAAAGCAATTTTTACAAATAAATAATCTTAAAAATAAATTTGAGATAAATGAATGAATTGTGAATAGTAATTTTAACTTTTTGAATAGTAACGTTGACTTTTCAACAGTAACTTGAATAGTTACAATTTTTCTTAAAAAGATCTTTAAATAAAGATCAAAGAAATAATATGAAAAATCTAAAATGCGGAATCGATGATACAATATACAGAGAAATCTTAAAAAATTACACTCTGCCTTTCTTGTTGAAGAGGTTCTCCTCTTATAAGGTCTTGGATTTTCAGGACCTAAAAAATTTCTTCATTTTTGTGAAGGAATCTTGAAAAGACCATCGGCCATCTTCTTTTCAAAATGATTGTCGACCATTTGCTTTGAAGGACAATTAAAGGATAGATGTCTTCTCTAGTTGCTGTGAAGTTTGAATGACAATTAACTTTTACTCCACTACTTGTGCTATTTTTGAATTATTGACAAAAATCATTTATTTTTATCCCATAACAATCATTTCCATTGTCTTAGGCATAGTCTTCAGTCTCTAACCTTGAACTTGATTTGGAGGGTTTATAGGCATTTGAAGCCGAATCTATTTTAAAAAACTAATTGTTGTACTAGATGAGTGAATTCTTTTGATTTTTTGCATTGAGCCAACATTGACACAAGCATTCTTTTCTTGAACTTTGGATAAACTTGTTTTTCTCTTTGTTGTTAATTATGGAAACTATCGAGCCATGCTTGAATTGCTTTCGGGTAGGCATTAGTTTCTGAGAACTTTTCTCACCACATGATCTTGAGACATCTAACTATTTTCTTTAGAGCATAGTCAGACACATCATCTTTTGTAATTTGAAAATTCCAAAGGGAAATCCATGATAAATTAAAAATTATTGAAAATTGAAAAAGTAGCCATTCTTGAATTTGGTGAAATTTCGTTCAGTTTTTTTTTGAAATATTTGAAACCTGGAAAAAAGACTGGGAAGTATCTCTTCCTCGAGTCCAAAGAATACGAACCAATCTTGAAACCAATTTGGAAAAGAATTTAGACATTTATGGCTGAACATAATAAACCAAGAGTGGGAAACTGGTTGAATATAAAACACTTTGTACCATGCTCTTATGATTGTTTAGATGCTTAAGTTGTTTTTTATGAAGATATTGAAACCGTGCTTGAGTTAGCACTTTGTAACAAAACTTGATCAAAAGAAGTTTTCTTATTTTTTTCTTTAGCACTCATTTTTCTCTCTTTTCTCTTTTGATTTTTCTCTTGAGCTATCTCTCTATTTATAAAGTTTTGATCCTTAGCTTGTAAGAAATCTCTTGTAAGAAAATCTGATAAAACATTAGATTTTCTTTCAAAATCAAAACATGACAAAATAGATTGCCACTTTGCAAAGATTCTTTACATCTTTTTGCAAAATATCTTTTGAAACTTTAAAGTCTGTTTTGATAAGAAATATTTTATTAATAAGATCGTTTTAAAATTTGGTAATACATAGTACTATTGAAAAAATTTCATTTTGGACAGTTCTCGTAAGCACCAATCCATATCTTTGAGTGGTATTGAACTAATTGTTCTTCATCATGAATTGTTTGTTTGAGAATCCTTCCATATTCTATGTCTGAGGCATCAATTTCTACGATGAGGAAAGCGTAGACATAGAAGAGTTTTATAGCTTCCTTAATGGTCTTGACTGTTATTGTATGTTCTTGACTCCACTTTGGAGGGTTTTTTTCAAAGTCTTTGTTAATGGGGCTCACATATTCGCCTTATGTTTTGTACAAAATCGGCTACATAATTGACACATCCTAGAAACCGTTGAAGACTGATTTTGTCTAAAATTTCATCTGGAAATTTACTTGAAAATTCTAGACTTCTTTGGTTTGGAGTATCGTTCCTTGATAAATTTCATGTCCTAAAATTTATTTTTAGTTTGATATAAAATCATTTTCTTAGTAGAAACTGTTAATCCATTTGACTTTATTATATTAAAAATATATTTAAATATTTAAAATGATGATCTGAACCTCCTGAGTAAATTAGATCATCATCAATATAAACAATTGAAAAGTTTTGATATGGATTGTTGGCGTCCAAATTTGGATTGACCAAATAGGCCAACTTAATTATGATTCAGCGGGATAATGAAAACTGGAATAAAGAAGGCGAAAGGAGAACGACCTTTTTTTTCTTTCTCCAAATGCTATATCAAGTACTAAAAAAGAAAGTAAGGAAATGTGTGTGCATGTGGTCCATATGAGGGACCATTATTGCTTTATATAGCTGAAAGTAATGAGGAGTGTGTGGCTGCCTTTAATAGTTGTGGGATGGAACTTGACGTCATCTACAGTGGTTCCTCATTTGGGTGCCCTAATCAATTTATAAAGGAAGGTTTTTATTGGAGGAAGAGGTCAGCAGTTGCAGCTCATCATGATGTCCAGGATGGAGGCTGGAGACTTTAATCATCACAATTTCCTTGGTTGGTTCATTTTGAGGTGATAAGATTTCATGCTACATGTCACTAGGAAACTAGATGATGTAAAGTGATGACGACATCTAGTCAAATCAGCAATCATGATGTCCTTTGCTTGTGATAGAGGTCTGCCGAGCTATTTCTCCAGACGAGGTGATGGTTAATTTGAATTTTGATTTTAAAGCTATTACTTAATAGGTAAATATGCTTCTAGTGAGCATATGGCAACAACTTGTCCCCCAAAGGTTGAGATTGCCAGCAATTCTAGCCTTTGATTTCATAAAGCCTAACTTTTTTCATAACTGACCTGATAGGTTACATCGTACCTCTGAGCTGTTTCGCTGGACAAGGTGATGGTTAATTTTCAAATTCATTTTAAAGTTGTTCTTAATACGTAAATATGCTTTCAGTGAGCTTATGGCAACAACTTGTAAGCTTGACTTTTTTCATAATTGACCTGATAGGTTACATTTTGCATCCATCTGGCAAACTTATGGCTTGGCAGTTACAACTTTGAAAATTAAAAGAGGGTTTTTATTTCGGGGGTTACGTCTTTTGAGCTATTCTTTGGGAACATTGAAAGATGTGTCTTTTGATTATCACGTCATTTGGGAAAAGGAATCTATTTATCTTCACGACGGCTAAGTAAGAAGTTACTTTTCGAACTCTCCCTATATGAAAGAGGCAGGTGATGCCCTGATTTTCTTACAACATTGTCCTTAGCACTTTTCTTCTTTTGCAATCAAATTATTTTCAGGTATTTTTCACCACTGTAACCCTTTCTTATTAATTTTATACCATGAGTTCGGACGACTCAAATGTTCATTCATGGAAAAATAACCAGAAGGAGCAAATAAGTCCATCATCGTCCTCGTCATTACCTAACTTCATCTATTGCTTCTTCAAGTTTAGATCTTCGCGAAGTGAGTGCAATTCTTAGTCCGGTTCCTTTGAATATGGATTACTCCAAATCTCCTTCAATGCCTCCTCCTACCCCAAGTCATACTAGCGCTAATATTATAGTGGCAAGTAGCAGCATTCACTCCGGAGAGAAGTAGGAATTCCTTAAAATTAGTCCCACAACGACGGTGGAAGAACTTGCGAGATGCAAGACCACCTAACATTTTCCAGACACAGTCAATGCTTTTTTTCCTAGAGGATAGTATAGAGCATGTGACCCTTTGAAGGGGTGCGCAGCATTGAAACCTGCGATTCTTAACTCCAGACTGAGACTTCCATTCCCTCGCAAAATCAGAAAACTCTTATCAGCTTGGAGAATCACTCCTACTCAACTTTACCCTAACGGTTGGAGAGCATTATATGGTCGCCTGCTGCTGTGGTACATCTTGGATTTCTCGGAACTATCCGTTGAGTAGTTTAATTCCTTGTTTATCTTCAAAAAGGATGGAAAGGGCTCTGGAAGGAGAATTTTTTCTTACATTCATGGGAACAGGCAATTTAGGCCAAATAAGATGAACGAGGATGATGTTGTACCGGTTTGATATCATAAGAATTGTGATTTGTCTTCTTTCCCATGTCCATGCATTTTACTATTCAAATTGAATTGAGATGACCGTTTGTGTTTTGTAGTTTATCTCCCAAGTACCATTACCTCTGGGGCTTGGAAGATTACTTATGCTGCAAGGGCTTTGCTTAACTCTCAAATGGATTTGCTTAACTCTCCATGATTTTTCCTATCCGTTGAATAAACATGGAATTTACAAGCCTTTGATAAGATGCCCCGATGTTCTTCAGACCAAAGGGCATTACCCCAAAGGGCATTACCCGATAGCAGTACAATCTTCGATTGGTGATAAAAAAGTGTGTTTATGATCGGGTTTGTACATCGAAATTTGATTGTATTATGAATAGGCTTCCATAAAGGTGAGAAGTTCATGTCCAGTAGTAGTGGAAAGTTGTCTTTAGGACAAGCTTTATTCAAGTCGGTAAAGTCTATGCAAACCCTCCAATCTCCACTGCTTTTCATCACCAGGATGGATTGGCCACCTATTGAGGGTATTAGCTTCCTTTATGAAACTGTTGCTAAGTAATTTATCCACTTCCTTTATGAAACTGTTGCTAAGTAATTTATCCACTTCCTTTCGTAGAGCCTCGTACCTATCAGCATTAAGTGGTCGTTGTCGTTGCTGCTTAGGTCGGAATGAAGGATCAATATTGAACCTGTGACAGGCTATTATTGAATTGATGCCTTCCATGTACTTATGGCTCCAAGCAAATAAATCCAAGCTATTGCTAAGGAATTCAATATGTTCAGTCCTCAGAGGTTGCTTATGCCCAATTAGTAGCTCCTTTAGAGGTGAGCCAGTGCCGACCTAAATTTTGTCTAGTTCTTTTACAGGTTCAACCCCTTTGTTTTTAGGTTTAGCTTGAAGGTCAATCCTCCAAGTAGGCCATATTTACTCTGTCTTGGGATGAAGTGTTTGATGCTTCGAACTTGACTGGACTGGGGAGGGTACGAAGCTTCTCTATAGCTTCTTTATTTCCCTTAATTTCTCATGTTCTATGTGCAGTAGGGAATTTGATGGAGCCATTATATACTGAGACTTCGGCCTTTAGGTTGAACATGAGAGGTTGTCCCATAATTGCATATTGGTCCCCTCGTACCACATTTACTCCATATGAGGTGGGGAATTTCATCAAATAGTGATAAATTGAAGTAGCTGCCTTCTGCTCGTAAGGTATTGGTCTTCCTAAAATGGCATTGAAGCTGAAGGTTACGTCAACCACCACAAAATCAGCAATAATCCTCCTTTGGCTGGGTATTTCTCCGAGCTCAATGATAAGAACGATATGTCCCTGGCTTCACTGGGGTCTCCAGAAAAGCATTGTATTCTCATGGGGCAGGGTCGTAAATATTTTTCTGCAACTCCCATTCTTTCCAAAGTCTTTGAATATAAAAATGTTGACAAAACTCTCGTTGTCCAATAGAGTCTGTCTCACTATGATTCCTGTTACTGGCATAGTTATTACCAAAGCATCACTTTAATTTTGCATTATCCTCCGAAAATCTTCTTCAAAAAATCCAATCCATTTCGAATATTGAGTATTGCTGTAAGGCACATACCAGCCTACTTTATAGATTTTCTAGACGGGAGTCTCCCTGTCTTTCTTTCTATGCTCTCTTAGAGCCACCTGCACACTTTGGTTCCCCATACTAGCATTTTAATTTTCACTCTTGCATGAGGATTTATGATGGGTTGGTGTAGTAGCCCGAGAGATGGGCAGATCTATGGAGCGGAGTGGCATCAACTGCATTGGTAGGTTTGGCTATGAACAACTTTATTTGTCCCCTTCTACTAAAGCTTCAATTTGTTATTTTAATTACCTTAGTAGTCAGTATGATGCCTAGTAGATCTGTTGAATAGACAATATTTGTTTTGATTTGTCACTGGCTCAGCTTGAGGTAGACAAAAGACATCTCTATCCCCAACTTCTATGAATACTTCTTCAAGAGAGGCTTTCAGGATAAGGGCATGATCAATCTGCATTTTCTCTTCTTTTTTATTCGTTACAGAGCGAACTTTTGATCCATCCTTTTGTCTTAAGGATGTATGGATGATTTTAAGTCAATCTTTCCTTCTTCATGATCTGAGGTAGATTCTTCTACCCCAATGTGCTTTCAACTCTGCTCAAGAACTCATGATATGTTTTAGGTCCATCTTCATGGACTGACCAACAAAAACGTGTTTTAGGCCTAAATCTAAAAATGACAGCTATGAGGGCAGCATCATCTGATAATGTTTGCACTTCCATTGATTGTTTGTTGAATCTGCTAAGGTAGCTCTTCAAAGACTCACTTCGACCTTGTTGGATGCTAACCAATCGTTCCTTGGGAGTGGTTCTAGCTTTAGAACCTATGAAATGTGTTAAAATTTATGCTGCCAAATTGTTCTAATCTTTAATGGAGCTTTTGATTAATCTTGTGAACCATTTTTGGGCCTTTTCTCCTAAAATTAAGGGAAAAGCTCGACACATAATAGCGTCGCTGGCTCCTTCTAGTTCTATCCAATAAGCATATTTGTCGAGATGACTGAAGGGATCTCCTTCTCTATCATATCCGGCAAGCTATAGCATTTTCATCTTCTCTAGGAATGGTTCTGCTAATATGTCCTCCGTGAAGGGAGAATGGCGACTATTTTAGTATTTTTCCACATAACCTTTATGTTTAGCTTCTAGATCGGCTATTCATTTCTTCAGCATGCTCATTTCAAGTTCATCATTTTTAGGCCGATCTCCTTTTGTGCGGGCTATCCTTCATGCTCTTGGTGAAGGTGTTTGGTGAGAGCCTAGTCTATCAAAAACACTTTCTGTACTTTTAGGAGTCTTTTCTTCAGGTAAAGGGTTGATTTTGATTTCTTCAGTTTTTCTTCTAGATTATTCTTCCCCAACAAAGTGAAGGCTCTTCTAGTAGGAGGTCAGCCAATTCTAGTGTGGTCCATACGAGGGACCATTATTGCTTTATATGGTTGAAAGTAATGAGGACAGCGTGGTTGCCTTTAACAGTTGTGGGATGGGAGTTTACGTCATCTATAGTGGTTCCTTATTTGGAGTGCCATATTCAGTTCGACAAGGAAGATTTTTATTAGAGGAAGAGGTCGGGGTTATAGCTCATCATGATGTCCAAGATGGAGGCTGGAGACTTTGATCATCACAATTTCCTTGCTTGGTTAACTTTGAGGTGATAAGATTGGTCATGCTAAGTGTTACTAGAAAACTGGATAATGTAAAGTGATGACATCATCTAGTTAAATCAATAATCATAATGTCCCATGTTTACGGCGGAGCTGTATGGAAGAAACCTTCAAGCTGTTTCTCCGGACGAGGTGATGGTTAATTTGCAATTTCATTTTATAGCTGTTACGTAATGGGCAAAGATTTTTTGGAATTCTGAAGGAGCATTCTTAATCCAAGCTGCATTATATTCCATTCATATTGAACAAATGGAACATTAAATACAGCTTTGTATTTATCTTCTTCAACAATCTCGATTTCCCAAAAAATAGATTTCATATCAAAATTTGAAAATATTACTGCTTTAAGAAGTTTATTTAATAGATCTTTCTTTTGAGACAAATGATATATAATCCATTTAAGAAATTCGTTAAAGCCTTGTAGTTTGACTAATCTTGGAGCGCTTCTTTCCATTTAACTTTGATTGTTGACATAAAATGTTGAACAACTCTAAGGTGATTTACTGGAACAAATTATTATTTTTATATAAATCATTTATTTCTTTGACACAACATTCAAGCAATTTTTTATTTTTTGAATTGATCTTGATTTTGTGGGGATTCTTGATTCATTAAAATTGAAATATATGGTAAAGAAACGATATGTTTCTTTCTATTCCAAAATGTATTTGGGATAGCAGAGCATTTTTCTGATTCAATTTGTTATTGAATTTATTTTATTTTTTCTTGATTTTTATGTACTTGAATTTGTTCCTCAATTCGTTTATATTTAATTTCTTCGTTTGAGAAACTTGATATGTTGCTTTTATGATTAATATTATTAATTGTTTTTGAGATTGAAGCTTGTACGAAGTATGATTAGTAAATTTGAAG
>CAIGRK010230580.1:0-20777 GCA_903798315.1 Fraxinus greggii
TGGCTGGAAAAATGTGTTATATTTTTTATTATGTTTTAGATTATGTCTAAAGAGGACTTATTGTTCTCTTACTGATTGTAATTTATTGCTTATGATTAATAAATTTTTGTTCTCTACAATAAAAAAACTGAAATTGCTGATGAGAGAATGGGGTGAGGTACTCCTTGTGTATTTCTAATATGTTTGTAAATTTCAGTTACATGGTTTCCAAGCAATTAGATTTCAGCTAATGAATTCCGAAAGTATTTTAGAAGGCTACAGTAGAAAGTTCCTTTCATGCACCTCTTTGCATTTTCAGACTGGCTCAAGGGTTTTTTTTTGGATGACATATAAAAATGTGTTGAAGATGATATTTGAATGTTCCTTTCATGCACCTCTTTACATTTTCAGACTGGCTCAAGGGTTTTTTTTTGGATGACATATAAAAATGTGTTGAAGATGATATTTGAATGATACACGTGGTCCTCCCTAAGAGCCTTAGCTTTTAAAGCAAGTGGTAGACAATAATCTTGAGTTAAGGTCTCGCAGCCATTCATAAATGAAATTGTGCATGTCAGGTTTTGATGGGGGAAAAGATGAACTCTCTCCATTGAAGGGGGGATGTTAAAGATAAGATTTAAATTGTATAAATGTCTTATTTAAGAGCTTAGGCTTTTAGATTTAGTCCTTTAGTAAAATTAGTCAGAGTTAAACGTGAGTTGTACGTTATTTTGAAATGCTTTATAGTGCTATGAAAGTAATATTTTATCCCTGATTTACTCTTTTGATCTAAATATGAGAGAAATGTAAGCCCCTGAAAATAAATGTTAATTATTATACATGCACGTAAATAGTGAAATGTATACTTGAACGCGAGTATTAGAATTACAACAAAATGCATAAATGAAGATGAATGACAAATACAATACATAAATTAACGTGAATGTTAATTAATTTAAAATCAATACAAATGAATATATACGTGACAATGACTTTTAAATTATTTATATTAAATGAATATAATTTAATTTTCAATTAAGTGAAACTTGATGCTAATTAGGATACATGGATGTGAATGATGAATTGCATTTTTGAATGTGAAATTCTGATTAACATTAATTAAATGAATGTGATGTTGATTAATTGAGAATTAATTATAGTATTTATTACAGTTTGTAAATTAAATACATATTGAAAAACGTAAAGTAATATATATTATTGAAATAATTAAATTGTAGTAAGACTATAATCGTCGAAAAGATGATCCTCACTTGATGTGATATTATAGATTGATTGTCTACAATGTTCTTGCTGCATTTAATTTAAGTGATGTGTATACCTTGTTCTTCCTGCTTTTTGGTTGAAGTGATATGAATACCTTGTTCTTCCTGCTTTATGGTTGAAGTGATAATACTGTTGTTTTTATTAAATGTAGACATTCGCTAGCTGTCCTTTAGAGAGTTAAGTGATGCGTTTCCCATTGCTTATTTGATAGGTTGACTTCACTTTGCCTAAACTGGATGTGAAGTTGGTGCATCAGGGTCTTGTGGTTGATAATAACATTATGGGTATTCAAGTAAAAAGCATAAAATCTCGATCTGTTGAAGATGTGGGAGAAAGTACAAGGCTTGATATTCAGATGGAATTTAGTCAGATTCATGTAAGTCCACAAATTTCAAGCTCCAAGTGTTGACCAGGTTTATAATTTTCTCCCCTTCTACTGACGTAATCTATCATATTCAGTTGCTTAGAGAAGCTGGCATTTCTATTGTGGAAATACAGAAACTTGATGTTGTTTCCTCGGTTTACATTCCACTTCAGGTACAATTTTCATTAATTACATTTAACGGCATTATCTTTTGCAAAACAACATATCTCTATATTTTGATAGTTTGCCTATTAATACTCGATTAACTCCACGAGCAGAGTTTCTTTGAGGGAAAGCAAGGGGTGAATTTGAATTTTTATTCCCATCTGTTTTTGGAGATGAGGAATGGTGAGATTTAAAGCATGAACTGAGCTTGCTGATTCTCTTTCTATCTCATATGGTGGCAGGGGCTGAAAATTAGGGCTTGCACTACTTGGTCTTTCTTGATCATGTGTTTTCATCTCTCTAAATCATAACTCTTACCTCTTTCTATAGCATCTTTTGACACTGTTTTTCATCTGCCATAATCTCCATTATCGTTCAAGTCTCCCTTCTGTGATTTCTGTTCAATATACAGAAGTCTAATATGGCTATACTAGACTTGATAAGGTAAGAAATGAGACTATCAACAAGCCCAGCGGGCAACAATGGAGAATAAATTATGGGAAGGATGAAGGAGGTGGTTGGGTAGACCAAAAGATGATTTCACTCATGCAAGTGATGCATCCTTGAACAGGGTATGAGGTAGATCAAAATTAACATGACCTTTTGTAGTTATGAAGGATCTAGTTTCATTGGACCTTCCAATAGATGTGATGACATGTATGAAAGGTGCATGCAAAGATTCATGTAGAGACCTCCAATTTATTGTGGAAATACCTACTTTGTTGTTGTATACAGAAGTCTGCAAGAGCAAGAAACATATCCTTTTAGCTTTTTTATCTGTGGGCGTTTTGTTTTGGACTTTTTTGAAGCTTCCAAATATATTGAAGTTCATCTTTCTTTGACAATGTAACTTGCACCACATTAACTAAATCTATTTTCAATGGAGGTTAACCTTCCCTGGCTCCGACCTGCTACCCTCCTTACCAACCGAACCTGCCAAATAAATCCCAGGAAGAAGATACAAAAAGAAGAGGGTTGTCGTCCTTATGGAAGTGAAGAATGAACTGAAGCTAGCAAACCCTGCTCAAGTTTCTGTGGCATCTTAGTCAGAAAGTGGCCATTTCCAAACCATTCATTTTCATGAACTTTTTTTCTTGGTGCTTAAATTTGTCTTTATGGTGTGTAAGGTTTGTGGAGAACTGTTGAATTTTTTAATATTAGAGATTTGTTCCATATGATTAATGGATCATACTTGGATGGAGGCACATGTACGGGTTTCCTTTCCTTTTTTGTTGGTTCAAGAAATCAGTTTGATGTTAACATGTTACGTTAGTCTCTGATTAAGTCTTTTATTTTGTTTTCTTTTTGTGTCATTTCATTTACTTATTTAGGATGCTTTAATTTACAGCCAGCCTCCCCTGTCAGATCTGAAATTGATGTTAAGCTCGGAGGTACTCAGTGCAACTTGGTTTTAAATAGACTAGAGCCATGGATGCACGTTCTTCCAAAAAAGAAAAAAGAGGAGATTTCAGTAGAAAGTCATGCTGAAGAAAAGCCACGGTCATCTGAACATAAACCAATCTTGTGGACATGCACCGTTTCAGCCCCGGAGATGACTTTTGTGCTTTATAATATGAATGGAATTCCACTATACCACGTAAGAGACTATCTCAGTTCGATTTACTTTGCTCTGTGTCACTTCTAACCATTTTCTCATCCTCCATTATATTCTTGAGTACAGAATCCTGGGTCCTTGAACCTCTTCTGTTCTTTTTCATTTTTCTGGGGACTACTTTGCTTTGGAAACTTCTAAATTTTATTTTATCTGTTGCATCTATTAAACTACTGTGGAATCAGGTTGCTCAGGAGAGCTCTGAGCTCTAATATATTTTTTGTCACGTCACTGATAAATGCTAGTTTTGACCAATACAGTATGTGATGACCAATCTTGATACAATACTGGATCTGGTATACTGAACACATTGATTTTGCTGATTCACACTTTCCAAGTTCCTAGTGGTGGTGGTATCAATTTTCATATTTCACTTCTTTTGGCACCTGGAATAAACCATTCTTGTTTTGAATTTTCTTTGTATAGGTGGGATATGTTGAGCGAATTTCAAATGACGCAGTTGGTGTTTGAAGTAGATTTATTCGCACAATAAAATTATGTAATTTTTAGCAATAGCTTGCTGCTGCAAAACTTTAGAAAGCAGTATGTCAACGCTAATCTGGTTTTGGCTAACATGGATTCTGTTTTTCCATTCCACTTTTTTATGGGCCATCTTCAAAGTTGATAAGAAAGGTTCATATCCATTATAGTCATTTGATTCCAATCGCTTTTAGGTTGTCCAATTCCTTTAAGTTCAATAAAACTGGTACCATTGGTTTTCCGTCCTGTGGGTTTGTTGAATGCTCTAATGCTCGGAATCTTCGAAATAATTGAAGTACTCTTGTCGGACACTACATGATATGGATATGGGTATAAGATATGTGTCGGATCCTCCAAATTTCAATCGGACACTTCGTCATTTTTGCTTCTTCTTTTTCTTCTTTCCTTTTTTTTTGCCCTTTTCTTTCCTTTTCTTCTTTCCCCTTTTTGCTCTCTATATACCTAGCATCGTCGTCGAGAGGGTGGAGAAAGGCGGCGGTGCTAGGTTTTCCCTTTTTCTTCTTTATTTTTTCTTTTCATTTTCTTCTTTTTTTCCTTCCTTTCTCTCTCTGTATCGGTGGTTTAGGGTTTTGTTTGTATAAAATGAAAATGAGTTCCATATAGTGCTACTTAGTGCTCCATTAAGTCCAAATTGCAATCAAGTCCCGTATTTTCTATTTTATGTAACATTTAGTAATTTCCATAATTGAAAACTAATTCCCAAAATTCTATTTTATTTTTCTTAATCCCTTATTCAATACCCATTTCCTTCTTTGTGAATAATTGATTTTGGTCTATTCAAAATGATATTTTGGATTAGTAAAAAAATTGAAGTTTGAAAGACGTACCCACGTATCCATGTCCGAAATTTGGACTCCTTTTAGCCATGTCCCCGTATCCTACATTTTAGAAAGTAAAAGATTTTGACACTTAGACTTGTACCTGTTGTACCCAATTACCTGTATCCAAGTCCGAGCATCATAGGTTGAACGTTCCCAAACCACGCCGTTCATTTTCTTTCATACAATTCATCTTTAGTGGATGCCAGTGCAGCTAACTCATGAACTTGCATCTCGGCATCATCAAATCTAACTGTTAAACTATATAATTTCCTCGCATTGATAAAGACAAGACCCTTGCAGCATTTGTGTTATTGTACATTTCATATTATTCTTAATGAGTTGTGGACACTCCAATAGTTCGTCCCCCAAGGACAGCTACTTGCATCTTTTCAATCTCTGTTGAATGCTCTCTTCTTTTAAAGTCTGTACTTTTCAATTCTGCACTTTCAGTACATGTTGATAAATGTAATGAAATTACAATGGAAGACCCTTTTGTCTTCATCTAGTTACACAAACAAATTTACAAACTTTTTGCAATAAGATACATAATAATGAAGAATGATTTTTAAGACATTGGATTTATGCAAATATGTAGAACCGGAGTTCTCTATAGTTCGGATCTTTGGTGAGTAGCCCTGTAAGTCGTGAAGATGTAGTTATGAGTTTAGAAGGTTTATGTCATTCTTTGTTTCTTTCTTTTTCTTTTCCCTTCTGAATTGTGATGATATTCTTATTAAAGAAGAAGGGAGAGTGTCTGTTCTTAGAAACTTTCAATTTTTATTTGCAAAGATGTGCTCAACCAAGAAAGTTGCTATTATCTGGAAAATAAGCAAAAGAGGAAAAATATCAATAAATTCTTAATGATGCATATAAATGATATTAATAGGCTGCTGTTTATCTGTTTCATAACCCCTATGTATCATTATTTATGCTTAATCTCATCTTTGATTTTAAATTGTGATGGAACCCTAATTATCAATTCCAAAATGCAGGGTTGCTCGCAATCATCACATGTCTTTGCTAACAACATATCTAGTTCACGGGCCACCATACATATGGAACTTGGTGAACTAAATTTACACACGTCTGATGAATATCAAGAATGCTTGAAAGAAAGCCTCTTTGGCGTGGAAACAAATATTGGTTCTTTAATGCACATTGCTAAGATCAGCTTGGACTTGGGCGAAAAAGATATGGATTTACTTGAAGATGGTTCCAAGTGTAAAACAGTTCTTACCATAGATGTTACTGGCATGGGGGTCTACTTGACCTTCAAGCGTCTTGAGTCACTGATATTGACTGCTCTTTCCATTAAGGCGTTGCTGAAAAAATTATCTGTTTCAGGCAAAAAACCAACAAATAGCACAGGAGTGAGATCATCCAGGTCACCGGGGAAAGGGATGCAACTATTGAAACTGAATCTTGAAAGATGCTCAGTAAATATTTGTGCAGACGTGGGCTTGGAGAATACAGTTGTTCCAGACCCCAAACGTGTTAATTATGGATCTCAAGGTGGTCGTGTTTTAATTACCACGTCAGCAGACGGGACACCTCGCACTGCAAGTATAATGTCTACAACCTCTGATGAATTCAAAAAGTTAAAGTACTCTGTATCACTTGACATTTTCCACCTCAGTCTTTGCATGAACAAGGAGAAACACTCAACACAGATGGAGCTTGAAAGAGCTAGATCTATCTATCAGGAATTTCCAGAAGAGAGCAATCCTGGAACAAAAGTTGTCCTGCTTGACATGCAGAACTCAAAGTTTGTAAGGCGTTCAGGTGGTCTGAAGGAAATTGCTGTCTGCTCTCTCTTCAGCGCGACAGATATATCTGTCAGGTGGGAACCTGATGCGCATATTGCATTATTTGAACTTGGGTTACACTTGAAGTTACTGTTACACAATCAGAAGCTTCAGGAACAAGATGATAGGGAAAAAAATTCAACTGTGAAAGATAATGACCCAAAGAAAGATACATCTTTGGAATCAATGCAGCTCGACAAACAAAAGAAGAAAAGAGAATCAATTTTTGCTGTTGATGTGGAAATACTCAGTATATCAGCTGAGCTTGGAGATGGAGTTGAAACCTTGATCCATGTTCAATCCATCTTTTCTGAGAATGCTCGAATTGGTGTGCTTCTTGAAGGACTGGTGCTCAATTTGAATGAAGCTAGAGTTTTCAGAAGCAGCAGGATGCAAATATCTCGAATCCCCAATGCCTCAGGAAGTACTTCAGATGCAAAATCCGAGTCACTAACTACATGGGACTGGGTAATTCAAGCCCTTGATGTACATATATGCATGCCATTTAGGTTGCAGTTGCGTGCAATTGATGATTCCGTGGAGGAAATGCTGCGAGCTTTGAAGCTTATTACTGCTGCTAAAAGTCAACTAATATTTCCATCTAAAAAAGAGAGTGCAAAACCCAAGAAGGTTAGTTCAACAAGAACTGGATGTTTAAAATTTTGCATACGTAAACTAACTGCTGACATTGAGGAAGAGCCAATACAGGGTTGGCTTGATGAACATTATCAGCTTTTGAAGAATGAGGCTCGTGAATTAGCAGTTAGGTTAAATTTTCTAGATGAACTTATTTCCAAGGGTGACCAGTGTCAGGGAGCCTCTGAACGACACGATTCTATTCATGAAGGAAAATTTAATTATAAGGGCGAGGAGATTGATTTACAAGATGATGCAGCTATTAAAAAATTGCGAGACGAGATATATGAACAGTCATTCCGGTCATATTTCCAAGCATGTCAGAACCTTGTGCCATCACAAGGATCAGGAGCCTGTAAAGATGGTTTCCAATCTGGTTTCAAACCTAGTAAGGAAAGATCTTCTCTTTTTACCATTTCTGCTACTGAGGTAGATTTTAGCTTGTCGAAAATCGAAGGGGGTGATGCTGGGATGATTGAAGTGTTGCAGAAGCTTGACCCCGTATGTCGTGCACATAGCATTCCATTTTCAAAACTTTATGGCGGAAACATTAATTTGCATACTGGTTCCCTTGTCGCTCGGATAAGAAACTACACATGTCCTTTATTTGCTGCAACTTCGGGTCGTTGCGAAGGCCGTCTTGTGCTGGCTCAGCAGGTATGTATATTTCTTTCTATACTCTCTCCCTCTTGTATGTACTTTCATGCTAATGATACATGCTTATCTAATTGATAGTACCTAATATATTGCTACCTGAACTCCCCTCCCCGCTCTTGTGGCCTTCATTAGTTGCCTTTTTTACACCTTGAGTTCTATTTGTCAAGACTTGCATCCTGACTTACTAGGCACATGCCTGTAGGCACAAGACTTGGGACAACTGAGGCGTATGTTCAGTTATCTTGCTATCTCTAGGCTTTTTACTACTTCCCTTAGCTTTATTGTTGCTTTTTTGGCCTAGAATGTTTTATATACTTTCTGGGTAATTTTAGACAATGTAACCCTAAAATCTAGAAAAAAAGAATTGGATAATAGAGAAGCAATGTTAAAAAAAAGGCTAAATTGGGTATCCTCAACACGAATTTAAAGAAAAGGTAAAAAATTAGAAAAACACAAAAATAAACTTAAAAGGAAAAAACACAAAATTAAAAGTACATATTAAAAATCATGAATTATCATACAATAGAAGAAAAATAATTATTTCTTTTTCAGAATCCAGAAGGCTACAGTTATGCAACACAACAGTGAATTGGAAAAAAAAGAGACGAGAATAAATCCAGAACGTCATACAACAGAAACAGAAAAAATAAAAGTAGAAAAGAAACCAAACAAGACAAAAAGACTAGATAGAAAATAGGAGAAAGAGGACGACGGGAAATATAGAAATCAGCAAAAGCTAAAAGAAAAGAGAAATGTTGAATAACTACTTCCTCCATGCAAAATTTTCCTGCAGTCATTACGTTTGGTGTTTGGCTATTTTTTGTTTTCGCTGTTAAGTGTGAGCTGCTTTATTCGAATGCTAATTAATATCTAGCTTCATTTGTTATTATATTATATAGCATTTAACAAAGAAGACTGACTTCTAAAACTATGTTGGGGTCAAGCATGATGAACAATTGAAACCAACAATGGCCATTACTGTGTTTTTTAATAATAGTATTAGTGTTAGACCAAGAAAAGTAACTTCTAAAACCCTGTGGATCCATTATAATAAAAAATTGAAACCAATTAAGGAGCACATGCGTCAAGGTTTCTAAGGTGTGTCCTATGAGGCGTAAGCCTCAATCACGGGGCTTATACCATGAAAAAGATCTTTCAAAATGTGCCTCGACCTACCGCCTCAAGCTGACATGTGCACCTCAAGCGAATTTTTTATGCACTGTAGAGAAGAGAGCAAGTGAAGCAAGCATGCCCTAACTTTCTAAGACCATTATTTGAGCCTCACACGTGGCCTTCATTAAGCACCTAGAAAGTTACGCCTCGAGTACCATTTGCTACATCCCAAAGCATAAGCTTCCGAGCAGTCGAGGTTTGTGATCAAGTCTTTCTCTTGTTTGGGCTTTTTATTAGTGCTTTTAGCATGCTCTAGCCTCTTATTTTTTTCTGGGTCACAACTATCCCTTAAAAAGAATTTTTAGGGAAGAAGGGCTTTAATTAAAGAAGTTGTCATCCATGATAACATAGAATTTTTGGAAATGTGGACAATTACATTTGTAACCTTTTGGGTGGGAGAATATTAGAGAAAAACACATTTAATGACTAAGAAAGTTTATTCTTCTTAGTTTGATGGCATGGACAAATGCAATACAACCAACCAATTTAGGAGGCATTGAAGTAAATGTTTTGGTTAGAGGGTAACTTTTCAAATTGTGCTGAATGAAGTTTGAAATTTAGTACCCTAGTAGGCATCCTATTGATCAAGTATGTAATAGTGAGAACAATATCCCAAAAATGTTATAGGAACCCTTCTGTAAATATAAGAGACCGTGCTGCTTCTAATATGTATTTATTTTCCTCTCTGTAATACCTAATCCCGTTCTATTGAGGAGAATTTACACAAAGATTTGTGGATAATGTTAGTCTCAACCAGATAATTGCCAAGATTTGAATTAAAGTATTTTCTTCCACTAATATTCTAAGAATTTAAACTTGGCTTGGAACTGCGTTTTTATCGTCGCCTAGAAGTGTTTAAGCGGTTTTCCAACTTAATATTTTTCTTTTAATCAACCCAACAAATACGATGAATCATCAATGACAATTTTTCTCTGGAAAGAGTAGTTACACGAGAGAGTCTCCAAATATCGCTATGAATAAGTAAGAACAACTTAGATGGCATACATGAGTTTGAAGGTAAAAAAGTACGATTGTGCTTGGCAAATCGATGAATTTCACATTGAAACAGGGATAAATTTTTATTTTTGGGTAACAAAGGAAATAGTTTCTTTAAATTTGGAAAACTAGGACATCCTAACCTACGATGCCATAACATAATTATATTCTCAACAGGAGAAAAGGCATTACTTCTTTGTAAGCATGATAGTTATGCCTGAATTAACATGCCTATGTTACGTTCAGATTTTATATCTGAAAAGAAACAAATGATTACATTATGGAGCAGTGCAAGAACCTGTTGATTTAGACAAAAAGCTTGAATAGTTAATCTTATAGCTTAGGATATGCTGTTTTTACTTTTGCACTCTCTTGATTTATTTTCAAGTTTCTTTCTGAGTCATGATTATGATCTTAATTGAGACTTCTTTTCCCTTTTTCTTTCTTCTATTTGCAGGCAACCTGTTTTCAGCCTCAAATTCATCAAAATGTCTTCATTGGGAATTGGAGGAAAGTTTGCATGCTTCGATCAGCTAGTGGCACAACTCCTCCAGTAAAAACATATTGTGATTTGCCCATACATTTTCAAAGAGGAGAAGTTTCCTTTGGCGTTGGTTTTGAACCATCGTTTGCTGATCTTAGTTATGCTTTTACTGTTGCTCTTCGTAGGGCCAATTTGAGCATTAGGAATCCAAATCCTGACGTTCAACCACCTAAAAAGGAAAAGAGCTTACCGTGGTGGGATGAAATGAGAAACTATATTCACGGGAACACCACTTTATATTTTTCTGAGACCAGATGGAATGTTCTTGCAACCACGGATCCATATGAAAACTCTGATAAACTTTGTATTGTTTCGGGTGATATGGAAATCCAGCAATCAGACGGTCGTGTTTATGTTTCTGCTAAAGATTTTAAGATTTTACTGAGCAGTTTAGAGAGCGTAATGAATAATTGCAGCTCAAAACATTCTACTGGCTTTTCTGGAGCTTTCCTTGAGGCCCCAGTTTTCACGGTTGAAGTTACAATGGAATGGGATTGTCATTCTGGCAATCCTCTAAATCATTATATATTTGCACTTCCCAATGAAGGGGTTCCTCGTGAAAAGGTTTATGATCCCTTCAGATCCACTTTTCTTTCCCTGCAATGGAATTTGTCCCTTAGGCCCCATTTGATTTCTAGCGGTATTCAGTCACAATCCTCTTCCATTAATAGTCATGCTGCTGTGGATGGAGTTGCCTATAGTCCATTGAAATCAGGAAATGCATCTATGGATGGACCAACTGTGAATGTTGGTCATCATGATTTAGCATGGATTATTAAATTCTGGTATTTGAACTACATTCCTCCTCATAAATTGAGGTCTTTTTCCAGGTGGCCCCGATTTGGAATCCCTAGGGTTCCCAGATCAGGCAATCTGTCCCTAGACAAGGTAATGACAGAATTTATGTTCCGGGTTGATGGAACGCCAACATGTATTCGGCATGTGCCTTTACACGATGACGACCCAGCTAAGGGACTGACGTTTAAGATGACAAAGCTGAAATATGAACTTTATTATGGTCGAGGTAAGCAAAAATATACATTTGAAAGCATTCGCGATCCTCTTGATCTTGTCTATCAGGGTCTTGACCTTCACATGCCCAAAGTATTTCTAAATAGGGTTGATTGCCCAACTGTTTCAAAAGTACTTCAAATGACTAGGAAACACTCCCAGTCTTCATCAATGGACAAGGTAACAAATGAAAAAAACACCCCTACAAGCAACAACACTGAAAAGCACCTTGATGATGGATTTTTATTATCATCTGATTACTTTACCATCCGAAGGCAAGCCCCAAAGGCTGACCCTGCAAGGTTATTAGCTTGGCAGGAATCTGGTAGAAGAAATGTTGAGATGACGTATGTCAGATCTGAGTTTGAAAATGGAAGTGAAAGTGATGGGCACACAAGATCTGATCCTAGTGATGATGATGGATATAATGTAGTTATTGCTGACAATTGTCAGCGAATTTTTGTGTATGGTCTGAAGCTTCTATGGACTCTTGAAAATAGAGATGCTGTTTGGTCCTGGGTAGGTGGGCTATCGAAGGCATTTGAACCCCCAAAGCCTTCTCCTTCTCGGCAATATGCACAGAGGAAGTTGCTTGAGGAAAACAAGGTGCTTGGTACACCTGAAATGGTGAAAGATGATAACCAACACATGGATCCTTCAAGATCTCAATCTTCATCATCAAATCAAGTCTCAAATGAGAACCCTTCATCTAGTTCAAATGGTAAGTTCTGAACTTTATCTTTCGTTAATGTGCAGGTGAAATTTAAGAGCAGAAATTTGGAACTTAACTAAAATGATTCAGATGTGAATACAAAGAGCTATGTCAATTAGAGAACCACTTTAGACATTCGGTTATGAGCCAGTTCACCACTTCTAGATCCTACCTTATGTTCCACATACTGGGTTTTACCAGCCAAAATGTTTGTTCTCTTGCATTTTCTAGGCTTCCATGCTGAGAATTTGTAATACAGATCAGCACTGACATATTCGCTAGCTATGCTACATATTCTTTGTTGAGATCCTTAACTTTGCAAAATTGAATAGCATCTTTTTTAAGTTGATATGCAATCGTTGTACCTAATACAGCAAAGCCTGGCACCTATGACGACTCTGAGGAGGAGGGCACACGCCATTTCATGGTGAATGTTATTGAGCCGCAATTCAATCTTCACTCAGAAGAAGCCAATGTAAGTAATTATCAGCATTAGAACTTAGGACCTGTTTGAGACCCATTCTTTTGCCAAAATGCATTTGATAATAGTGATTTGATGGAGAATGTGTGGAAAAGTTTTGGGTTTGCATATAATATTATTTTATTGAAAAATGTGTGGTTAAAAGAAGAGAGAAAAATGTATTTTGAAATTAATGTGGATCAAACATGCTCTTAATATATTTAGAGCTTCATGGCAGACCAAAAAGAACACATATGACGTAGGCTGCTTTAATAAAACTGTAATAAAACATGTGATGATGAATTTCATTGGTGTGATGTGCATTGCGTTGCCTATAAGTTTGATCACGAGTGAGAAATGCTTTTCTGAATTAGAGAAGTGGTCTTAGTAGGTCTTTGAGGATCTTTTGGATTCTGAAGAACAGTACCTAATAACAGTGCTTGAAAGTCAGGGGAGAAGTAAGAGAAAAAAAGAACATTAGAGAGCTTCAGCAACTCAGGGTTAGACGAATTCATGCAACACATCGCCAAATTTTTGTTTTTCTAGTCTACAGAATAAAGAAATTTCTTAAATATTTATGAACCTCAAAAAGACTCTCTACTGCACATTGACTAATAGCCTTAAAAGGGAAACCCCTGACTAATGAGATCTGAGATTAAAGCAAGACTACTAAAAAATCCTGGTAAAAAGTAGGATTGCATTAAATAATTAGTTAAGCCATGGACTATTTTAGCATATATTAGAAAACCAAACTAACTTCGACTCTAGAAACGTAAGAAGTCTTGAGTAAAATATTACAACAGCTTCTTAACAAACTAAAACACATTTTGTTTTAAAAAGTTCTAAAACTCGTTCCTACTCCCGCTAGACATAGAATTATAGTTTTTCCTCTTCATTTGTAAATATGTTCAGCATCACTACATGCGATACCTTGTTGGACATCAGAAATTTTGTAGTTTTAGAATGGTACATGGACTTCGTTTAGATGGTGACATAATTGGAAACTTGAACTTGAGCATTTTGAGCCAAGTTTCAAGCTTTAACTAGTTGTTAGGCTAGTGGTTGGTTCCGATGCATCAAAGCTACCCACGTGGTGGTGCAATTAAATATGTAAGCCTGTCCTTTGTGTGTGTGAGAGAGAGAGAGAGAGAGAGAGAGAGAGAGAGCGCGCATGCTTCTAGAGCGCGCGAACACACATGCTTCTAGAATAAAAACAAATCATTTCATACACATTTAACTGGGAAATAAATCACGTTCCCATTTATTTAATAATGGAAGAAAATCATTTCATACTTTTTTGATTGAATATGCATACACATGGCCAAATTGGCTTCCTACCGTGCTGTTATATTTCGCTTCACTGCTTCGTTACTTCTGAATTATCAAATCTAGAAAGAAAAATGACAAAATTGATTAGATAGATTGTANGAGAGAGAGAGAGAGAGTTGGTTATATTAGTGGATAAGTTTGTAACAGGCATCATCAGATGTGGAAGTTTTTTAAGTTATATATAGTCTTGGTTTCCATCAGTAATTCGTAAGTTGGGCTTAAGGTCTTTAAGACAAGGGTTTAAGCTCTAGCATCTTCCTGTACTAGGGGAGCAATGTTTTTTCACATCATCAATCAAATTAGAAGAGCCACAGGCTATTTAGAAAGATAATTCTGGAATTAATCTTATGATGCTTATTCATAGAGTAATGTGGTAAGGCCCTTTATTTACAGGGTAGATTTTTACTTGCTGCTGTTAGTGGCCGTGTTTTAGCTCGTTCATTCCATTCAGTCCTTCAAGTTGGCCATGAGATGATTGAACAAGCACTAGGTGGAGGAAATATTCCAGTTCCTGAATCTCAACCTGAAATGACATGGAACCGCATGGAGTTCTCTGTGATGTTGGAGCATGTGCAGGCTCATGTAGCTCCAACTGATGTTGACCCTGGGGCTGGATTGCAGTGGCTTCCAAAAATTCGTCGGAGCTCACCCAAAGTGAAGCGTACTGGAGCTTTACTGGAACGGGTGTTTATGCCCTGTGACATGTATTTCCGCTACACAAGGCACAAAGGTGGAACCTCTGATTTGAAGGTATGTATAAACATTCTGACAGGTCACAGTTGCCAACTACCAACTAAATTGGTACTTAATGTGAATGGTGAAGGCTTTTTCTCTTACTTTATTATCATAACTTATCATATATTCATTATGCTCCAGGTGAAACCCTTGAAAGAGCTTGCTTTCAATTCTCATAATATAACAGCATCAATGACTTCTAGACAGTTTCAAGTCATGCTTGATGTGTTGACCAATCTTCTCTTTGCTCGGCTCCCTAAGTAAGAATATAACTACAGTATTTGTTTTTCTACTTAGAATAACTGCATTGCTATTTGCTAGTTTGCGAAATTTGTAATGTTTATGTGGTTTTCATAGCAGCACCTTGATAGCCATATTGTCAAGTTACTATTTGATTGATGCAGTGGTTATCAGTGTCAAAGATTGGGATTTTCTCTATCAAATTCTTTGATTTAGCAAATGATTATGCACCAAATATGTGAGATGAATGTGTTATAATTGAAGAGAGTGCAGTTGTACCTCCTCTAGACGCTACAACATTCCAAATGTTCTTCCATATTTCGATACAGAAGTTATAAACTATTGGCTTAATGTAACAGACAGCGAAATGATGAGAAATGGGTAGAATTGTTTACAGCCATATCCAGTTAGAACTGTTCCTTAACTTGTTGAAATGACTTGCCCCATAACAAACTGATTTACGTCCTTATCATGGTTATGTAATAAACGAGCTGCCCATGTTATCACTCGATGCTCATTAATGCTAAGTTACATTATAGTAAGAAGTGGACCTCGCAGCACGGCAAATATCAAGCTATTCAAAATGATGTATTTTACTTGAGTGAGACTTAAATGTTATTTCTTTCCGTCAAGATTGAAGACTTGGAAAAACTATGGTAGCCTAAAAAGTAACAGCAGGGCGGCTAACATAAGTTTTGAAAACTTCAAGCAATTGAAGAATTTTGCCTGATGACAATTTCAGCTGGATTCAAAGACCTACGGATGATAGCATCTTTTGTTTGATGAATTTGTGATTAGCATCTGATGATTTGATGCATAATTTTATTATGTCATGATGTTACATGAAAGTCCTTACTACTTTACGTCTATCAGAGTACTTGGTCTTTTTTAGGAATGGGAGTACACCTTACTATACATTTTAACAGTTGCTTAATATTAAAGTTCATGAGCAAGTTTTATTGCAGATCTCATATAATTGAAGCCAATTATAATTTACTTTACCGAGTCTTGCATAAATGTTTCATCCCAATTCTACTGTCAAGAACATGGAAAAATAATTATTTCTCCTAGATTGGTACTCGTACTCTCTTGAGTGAACAGTTTATCAAGATATGACTGATATTACATTACCTACAATTCCATTTATTGAATATATCACGATCTCAACTGATTCAATTGTTCATTCAGGCCTCGAAAAAGTAGTCTGTCATATTCAGCCGAAGATGATGAAGATGTTGAAGAGGAGGCAGATGAAGTGGTTCCTGATGGGGTTGAAGAGGTAGAACTGGCAAGAATTAATCTTGAACAGAAAGAAAGGGTACAGAAGTTGATCCTTGGTGACATAAGTAAATTGTCGCTTCATGGTGATATTTCTGTTGATGCATATTCGGATAAGGATATGGATCTATGGATGATAACAGGCGGAAGGTCCACAATGGTAAATTCAAAACATTTGCCCAAATGTTTTTATGTTTTCAATCTTTCTCATTTTAACTCTCTGGATTTCTAATTTTTGCATCTTTCATCACCGGTCTGTGCTAGTGTAACAATCATTCATTCTTTTCAAGGCTTGTGTGCTGTCTTTTCTTTCTTCATAACTATGAAATTTTGTTGTCTATTTTATGGGATAACTTATCAGGATGTGTAATTAAATCAATACAACCCTATATCAAAGCCACAAACATTACGATCTTGTAGACGACCTCCGACCCCTGTTTATCAGAAAACTTCATTTGTGTATATTTGGATGTCTGAATGAGAATGACGAAGAAAAAGAGAACTTCAATAACCGTATCCTAATTCCCTACGAGTTCTCGGTTCCATCAAAAGCTCTCCCATGCCCCTTGCACTTGAAGCCCTTATCTACCCGATGTATTATCTTTGGTATCTTGGTTGCTGATTATCTTCATAAAATTGGCATTTAGTGTCTTATCTGCAGGTTCGTTGTTATTTTCATTTCATGCATGTGTGTGGTATCTTTATGTCTATATTTCACTCGGGGGAAAAAAAGAAGAATTACATCAGATTTGTAGGATGGTCTATCTCACAAGCAGGAATCTTAGCAGATCCAAATATCATATTATTAGAGAATATTAATGATGTTGCATATGTTCCAAAAAAAATTGAGACAATGACCTCGATACTGTTAAATAATTCATACAATTTTGAATATCTCCTTTGTTCTTATAGATATGTCCCATTATACTCTTTTACAATTCATGTGGCAACATTTTCTCATGAAATTGTCATTAAATAATTTTTTCAATCTTAAATATTTGCATTACCTACGCGTCCTCGATTGGAATTCAAAAAGCGCCAAATGCTTTTCTGTATGATTGTACTTGCCTGTTCTCAGTTATTAAATGTAATAGAATAAATTACATGAAGGAGTTCATTTCTCAGGTACAAAAACTAAGGAAAGAGCTCATTGTTGCACAAAAGTCTAGAAAGTCTGCATCTGCTTCTCTAAGGATGGCTCTGCAGAAAGCTGCACAGCTACGACTAATGGAAAAAGAGAAAAATAAAAGTCCTTCTTATGCTATGCGTATATCTCTGCAAATTAATAAGGTAGTCTGGGGCATGCTTGTTGATGGAAAATCGTTTGCTGAAGCTGAGATAAATGACATGGTGAGTCTCGTGACATATTATGAGATTGATTTTTTCATTTCGTTAAGCTCTAATGAATGACTGCAGCATGGTTACTTGTGGAAATATAAGTTGTAAGTTGATGTAGATTAAATTATACATGAGCTTTTGCAGCATCTTGGTTAAATGGCATGTAATATCTAGTTTCAATAAATTTCTTTTTATATCTACTGTTTTATCTCCTTTCAACTTGCTCAGAACCTGTTTTGCTCTATGCTAAAGTTTAATGTTGATCTATCAGTGAAATTCTTTTGATTCCCTCTGTAACGACCCGGCCTTTATGCCCAAACCGTTAACTTACATGCTGTCCACTTTGGGAGGACATCGCCCTCTTATCCTTCGCGACTTTTTGTCCCATCTTGAAGGATTCGAACTCAATACCTTTGCATCTGAAGGATTTAAGTTGAATCCTGGTACTAATTGGACAATCACAGGATTCGACTTAAATTTCTCATATACAGAAGTTAGTTGCCAAATTGGTACCAAGATTATACTTAAAATCTCTTATATTTAGAGGTCTTGAGTTCGAATCATTGGGGACGCGAAAGAAAGTTGTGAGGGGGTAAGAGGGCATATGCCCTTCTTAAACGGATAGTAAGTTAATGGTTTAGACATAGAGGTTGGGTCATTACAAAAAAACTCACATTTTTTGTAACGACCTGGACCTCATGTTCAAGCCATTATATCATACGTATTGACGCTTTGGGAGGGCCTTTTCCCTCTTACCCTCAATTGGTATCATGATTGAATTTAAGTCTTTCATAAGGTAAAGGTATTGAGTTAGAATCTTGGAGGATGCGATAGAAATTCGTGAGGAATGCGGGCGGGTGCTCTCCCAATGTGGATAGTACGTAAGAGAACGATCGGGCACGTGCATTTTTTTGTAACGATCCGGCCTCTATGTCCAAACCGTTAACTTGCATACCGGTACGCTCTGGGAGAGATTGAACCCATCTTACTCACAGATTTCTATCGCATTCTCATAGTTTGAACCCAAAACCTCTACATATAAAAGATTTAAGTTGAATCCTGGTACCAAAATGATTCGAACCCAAGACGTCTACGTGAGAGGTAAGATGGGTTCTGGCTCTCACAGAGCGGACAATACGTAAGTTAACAACTTGGTATAGAGATCAGATAGCTAAAAAAAAAACTAGTCTTTCATATGCAGAGGTCTTGGGTTTCTAATTCCAAGGACGTGATAGAAATCCATAAAGAGTAAGAAGGGCTCAAGCTCTCCCAGAGCGGACAATACATAAGTTAACGGATTAGGCATAGAGGATGGATCGTTACAAAAGCCCAATTGGTCAACTTAAGTCTCTAATAGGACATGTCTTGGATTCGAATCCTAGGTACTCAATAGAAATTCGTGAGAGGTAAGAGAGAAAAGGCCCTCCCAAATTGGACACTTCACTGTTTGGGCATGAGACCTGGGTTGTTACACCCTCGCCGGCAAGGATGGTTGCTGTTATTGTTTTCTGGTCAATATGCTCCACATTGTTATCAGTTATATTTAGACTCACTTGGCAATGCTAAGTACCTTTACTAGGATCTCTTCTTCCTTTGTTTCCAATGCATGCCTTGCTATATTTGCACTAATTGTGGAGATAGTAATAACCCTTCATTTTCTGTACGACTTTCATTTCTTCTATGATTCAGTTTGTGAATATCGGTATTAGCCATACGTCATGAAACTTGGTACTGTTAACTTTCTGTGGTAACTGATGGTGACGCATAAATGATTTACTTCATTCGTTTGTTCTCTAAGTCTCTATGAAGTACTTATTTTGCAATTTATTGCTGCAGATATATGATTTTGACAGGGATTACAAGGATGTTGGTGTTGCTAAGTTCACAACCAAGTACTTTGTTGTGAGAAATTGCCTGCCCAAGGCTAAGTCAGATATGCTTCTGTCAGCATGGAATCCTCCGTCTGAATGGGGAAAGTAAGAATCTTTTCTTCATTAATGTTCAGTGTTGTTAATCTTGTACAGCTATTTACCTGCTTTTCTTATTGCTTTGTTATCATGCATCTGTGTTAGAGATTCTTCTGCCTCCAACATTTCATCATATATATTTATGGCTGGTATAGAAAATTGGATTTACATTTTATACCCTGACCATGCAAAAGAAATGTTACACAGGCTGCCTTAGTGTCACCCCACAAGAAACAGATTCCTTCCCAACTGCTTCATTGTAGAGCAGTTGCTTCTGATAACGTGGCACAATTCTTAAAATGACAGTTGATTGAACAATTTCTTTCCTTTTTTTATTGCTTTTTAGAAATTTTTGTTTTTCTAATATGAATCACTACAAACAAACCCCCACCCAAACCCCAGCCTCAGTTTTGTGAGTTTCAGCTGTTGAATCATTTGCTATCATGTGCAGCAAAGTAATTTCCAACACCACGTGAAAATAAAATACTTATTTTGCAAATGCAAATAAATGTTAAAAACGTATGGGTTGCTGACATTGTATGTGTGCAACATGAATAACTTTAAGTTGTGTGAATTTCGGTTCTTCGTAGCCCTTCTTATATAGTTCATTAATGTGGAACAATGTGTTATTGCAGACATTTTAATTGTTAGCAAATTTCATGAATTTTTACTTTCATTAGAAATTTCACTTTCGAAGTAATGTAGGGAAAGTCTGTGGGATCACTTTTCAATTATTAATTTTTTTGAAAGGTAGGGATTTCTTTTCAATTATGGATCAACCTAATCATTGAAAATTAGTCTTTTAGTGTCTGTTAGTACTTGTTAGGGTCTGAAAGGTTGAGAAAACAGAAATATTATGTAAGTTGAATATAGGTAAAGGTTTGAAGTTAAAAGCTTCAAATTCTGAGAAGAAATGCATTTTTTTTGCCGAGCAGGATGCTGATGAATAGTTCCTTTAATATGCTTATTTTATGGTAGATGGAGGAGTTAAGTGTTGAATTCATGAAGATGATTTATGGAGTGGTAAAAAAGAAGAAAAGATTCTTTATCCTTGCAAGGCATTAACCAAATTTATACACACAATACGATTCTCAAAAGTCGTCCACTATTGAAATAAGGAGATCTTAGCGAAGTTTTTTTTTTTTATTTGATAGATAATCAGGAAATTTT
>CAIGRK010230646.1:0-17740 GCA_903798315.1 Fraxinus greggii
GGGCCTTATGGTTTCCTTGCTCTCAGTTGCCTGTAAGCTTTCAGACCCATAAATGAGATATTTGCTTTAGATAGCTGTTAGTAGGGGGCGCATTGGTTAGCCCACGAGAGAGAGGCTGTGGGGTTGTTCAAGGTTGTGAGGAAAGAAAGCTTTTGGAGGTGAAGGAACTTCACTCTCATCTAAGAACTGGCTCCACAGGCACTAAAGCGATAGATGAATATGCTTTTCATTCACTAATAAAATATTACACGTAAACCTCAAAATTTCTCTACTCTTTAATCACACACACTAAAAAATTAATATTCAAAACCCCCATATTCTCAAAATAATGACCATCAAAAAGAGGCTTACTTACATAGAAATATATGGGCTTGTTTGAGAACATTTTTTTGGTCAAAAAATGTATTTTTGAATAATGTATTGATAGAAATGTGTGATTAAAAAATAAGAAAAAATTTTGAATTTACGTATAATATTATTTTATTAAAGAACACATGGTTGAAATGGAGTTAAAATACTATTAAAGAATACATTTTTATTTTTTTTTCAAAAAATGGTGCTCAAACAAGGGCATAAAATTAAATAAAAATATATCACTCTAAATTCACTCACTAATAATCATTTTTATTAAATTATTGTATGAGCTTTTTATATATTTTTTAAAAAAATTATGTTTAACTAAAACTCTAATATTCATAAAATACTATCTTCAACTAATCCAAAACAGTAATGAAAGAGGCTCAATTAATGCAAATACATATGGAATATATGAAGAAGAATTTGAAAAATAATAAAACCTTTTATTATAGGTCTGATGAATTTATAGTCCGTTTGGCAGGGACTAAAATAAATTAAAATTTTGATAAAAATTGATGAAACGTAAGATTAAAAAGTTGTTGAACACGTGAAATATGTGTATAAAATTAATTATTGTCAAAATATGATAAAAAATTGATGAAATGTATGGTTAAAAAATTGTGGGACACATGAAATATATGATTAAAATTAATTGTTAACTTTAACTTAGATTAAATTCTAGATTAATCGGTACCAAACATATATGTAAAATATTTTTGATTTGTATTTGAATCATTGCCTTTTTGAATTCAAGTAGTATCAATAGGAATTTGATTCGGAATTGTTTTGAGTTTCTAATTGGGATTATCCTTTTTATTTTTTACTTTCTTGAATTAAAATCATTGATGGTTATCTTTGCTGCAAGGATTATCAAAAACAAGAATTTCAGTTTTTTGTTGAAATTATCATTTTTTCTTGATTTTCTAGAATTCAAAACAGTGGCTAATCTGTTGGGATTATCAAAATAAGTAAAGAAATTTGACAATACTTATTGATGGCAATGATTGAAAATAATGAAGAATTATGAAGATAGATCCTAATTACTCAACTGTATAATTCAATTATACACAAAATATGGCAATGCTTATTTTCCTGTGAAAGAATTATGCGAAGGAATTATCAAAACGAGAAAAAATTAGGTAAATATATATATACAGGACTAATCTAAATTAGGTAAATATATATATACAGGACTATCTCCTACGAATTTAGATTCAATTCAATTCTTAAAAGTGTGTGTAACGTCCCAAACATCACACCAAACGTTAACTCATTCATACTACCTGCTTTATGAGAGTTTATGAACATTTTATCGTTCACAAATTTCTTTTGCATCCCCAGTACGTAAGAGTTAATGATTTGGGTCACGATTTCCCGAAAAGAACGGTACAAAAAAGTTGACAGCTTGGATCTAGGCCTGGATCGCTACAAGGAGTCTAATAACAAATGAATTGAGGACTTACATTCCAATGCTCTACGAGCCCAGCAATTCCACTCTCTCACATATTTGATACACAATATTTGAATAATTACTGATTTCATAGCTCCCAGAAAAGGTATATATGCTTGAAACTCGTATCCATGGCTCCAAGACAGCAAAATTTATAAGCACATTCTGCCGTGACATCAATTAACAACCAACAGTAAGAAAACCACAATTGCCAATTGCCTACATAAGTAAACATAATAATTAAAACCCCCAACTATAATATTATGAAAACTATTGGCCAGACTATGATTCTACCCTAATTTTTCAAAAATAAGTGAAGTAGAGAAAAATGGAAATCATACCTTCACACAACTGCCAGCAGATCACATACTCAAAATTTCACCAAGCAAGCATTGAATCAGCAGTGTCAATCCAGCTGAAGGCCAGACAGACAGCCTGCAATTCAATTTCACCAACATTTATCGAGTTCCAGATATTTTATGCTTCATCCCAGTAGAGAAACAGTTAGCAGTAAGAACAGGAAAACAATAGGGAAGCCAAGAAAAATGTAAACCATTAAACCAACAGAGAAATAAAGATCCCAGGTTGTAACTATGCAACTACAAGCAAAAAGACGAGGAACATCAAGGTATAGTGAAACAAAGAACAATTTCACCTGCGAGAACTGCATACTAAAAATTATGTTTACTCTATTATCATTTTCTGCTGGGCCAATTCTTTTCGAATGTTGACATTTGAGTTCATATTTACACCAACTTTACAAAGCCCGTAAGTAGGCAATACCTTCCGACAGATGTATACAATTACAAGAAGCATAGCTTCCATTGCCCTTTCCAGCAGGGGAAAGAAAGAGAGAAAAATTTGGTTGAAAAAAAGGAAAAAGCAACCTAACTAAACAAATTGAGCTGCTTGAGATACATGCAATGGTAAAAAACCCCAACCCAATGTGCAGTCACTCAGACGTGCATGTACAACACCCAACAATGAAGAGGGGGGCCACCTTTATCGGCACTGTACATGTTAGTGCCAAGAAAGAGAGCATTACACAACGGGAATTTCCAACATTCAGCAATGCATCTAAGATTCTAAAGAATTAAATCTTTCCATTTTGTTCTGCTGGTTCTTGTGAACTTGAATCTGGAGTAGTCTCCTTGTCCTTAGAAAGGGATCGAATGGGAACATAAACAAATCCTTTAGGTAATCGCTGATTCTTCATAGATGCTTGATCCGATGTCATCACCAATTCTTTTTCAAAAGTTTCAGTATGCTGCATTATGTTAAGTGCTAGTTAATATTTGACTAATTCATTTATAAAATTTAGTTATCGACATGATGATTAAAAGAAAGGAGAGAACTCAAATCACTACCACCTCAAAAACACACACTTGGGGATTATTTCACAAAGCTTTGATGAAAGTTGATGAAATATGTGGTTGAAAAGTTAGATAAAAGTGGTGGATTCCATGAAATATGTAGTTAAAAATGAAGCTTGACCGGTTAAAAAATTGATAAAATTTTACCAAATTTTTCATCAAACAAGCACTTACATTTCTATATTTTGACCGCTTTTCCACTTCGTCCGAAATATTCCGAGATGCAACAAAAACTCTCTCAGGAATTTGCTTCCCAGAAAATGAAATCCTCTCAATAGGTTTTAGGGTTGAAAGGTTTTGGAATGTAGAACTGTCATCGGTTTTTTGGTCATTGGCCATGGACATGGGAAGCTTAATCCGCCTTTTACCTGTAGTTGTACTATCTACTGTCACGTCATCTGCTATTTGCACTGTTCCACTTCCTGGTTTGTAGTCATCGGTATAACCCTTGATTGAGGTAGTAGCTGATTCTGAACTAACATCAGGTTGATAAAAAGGATGATGAGCCAAAGCAGACAGAACAGAGTCTCGACTTGAAGCAAAAATACCATGTGAACAAAGAGCCAATTCACGCTGCAAAGTACAGAACAGAAGAAAATGATTGTTCAGGTGAAAGTAATGGAACCAACAAAATGGTCAAGTCGCCAAAATTCTGTACAGAAAAATGCCGCAGCACTACGCTTTGTTTGAAAGAAAACTAGAAAGAGGACCACACAAGATGAGTAACTGGGGGAAGAAGATAAAGGTGGAGGTAACGTTATACAAGTGGGAAGCAGAGGCTTACTTTCAATTTCTCTCGTTTGACAATTCTTTCACATAGAAGACGCAGTCTTTCCAATTCAACCTGCATAAAATAATCCATAGTACAGAGAGAACAAACTCATCAAATGAAGAGTTCAAAGTAGCCACAACATAATAACAGGCAATACAATAACATAAACCAACATACACAAAGCTGATATGTGGTCATTTCATAAAAAGGGGGCCAGCCAGAGAAAATAAAACAAACAATAAGCAAGTAAATGATAATTCCATTTGAATAAGATGAATAGCCATAGATACTGTCATCCACAAGAACAAAAGGAATAACACTGACAACCAAATTATGTATGACACACAGAAGAACGGATACATTCATTCTCTTCATGTTTCAGAAATTCCAAGCAAGCAGATTAATACCAACTGCTAAAACATTTATAGAAATAACAAAAGAAAAAGGGGAACGTACAGAGTTGGATTCTGTTGGTAGATATTAAGAGTACACGCACCTCCCAAACTAAGGTTCTGAAAATAACATTTGTCCTCCCTCAACATTGAGATGGAATAGACAATATTCCTACACGATCATCCATCAGTGAACCAACTCATCCTCCCACCAAGCCAACTGCAACCCCCATCGTCTCTTTACCAAGTGCTAAAATCTCCATGATCACATATTAATAAGCCACGACCCAATTGCAAAGAGAAACCATCTCTCCTACCTCTCCATCTCTATAAATTCAATTCATCATCATCAAAGGTCCGCACCATCGCCATGGCCACCATCACACACCAACAAGCTTGAAAACCTAAAGCAGCCCCAAAATTGTTGGCAAAAACTATTCAAAGCAGCCTTTTATTCATTTCCCCATCTCAGATCTTAGAGCTAACCACTTCCATTCCATCTCTCACCTCAGTCATTGAACTCCCCTTGAGATAGTTAATAATTCATCAACTTCGATCATTGTTGCAGCTCAGCCTGCCACCACCAAGCTTGAAGACCTGAAGCAGACACAGAATTGTGCCAAAAAGTATTCAAAGCAACATTCCATTCGTTTCCCCATCTCAGATCTGAGGGCTAGCCACTTCCATTTCACCTCTCACCTCAGTCATTGAACTTCTCTTGCAATAGCAATCGCTGCAGCATTAATACATACTGCTGACTAACACTTCAAAAGTACCACCACTATAATATCACACCACAATAACCCATCAACTTAGATCATTACCGCTGCTCAGTCCGTCACTAACCATAACCGATCAAAGTTCCCCGAGTCACCATGTGATGAAGATGCTGACAGATATTCTTAAAAGACTTTTCATACATAAACATTAATTCTTAGGAACAAGTATAGAAGTATATTTTGATTTGTTTTAATTTATTTGATTGAGTTTAAATTTATTTATTTTCATAATTATTAGGTTTAAACTAGTAAATAATCCCTAAATATTGGTTTGGTAATTTTCCATTTCTACTCTCTCCCCCCCATTCTGCATCAACACTGTTCATTAGCTCCAAAACAAGCAGCATCAATAGTAAGACTTGTGGTGTCAAGGGAGATCAAGAAGATACAGAGAAATTATACTTCAATTTAAATTACATTCAAGCCTTTACATTTATAATGTCTAATTCATAGTTATTAGACTAGACCAGACATTGACCTTATCAGGTCACTGGCTTAACCAATGGGTCACTGCTGAGATCAGTGGGCAGATGGCTAGATAAATATTCAAGGCTTTTGAAGAATCACTTGGATTTTTTATTACTATTTGGACTGTTTCATGGTAAATTATAAGTTTTAAATGGATAATCGTTCACGAGAAAAGTACTATATTTATTTTTTTATTCTGTATGTTATGTTACTTCCCTTTAGCATGAAGACATAATTTATACACTTTTTGACGTTATATTTGTTTAATTTTGATTCATAAATTATATTGTGAATCGTCCTTTGATTTGATTTCCTATTCTACAAATTGCTTATAAGTTACAATGTTCATATATTATCTTAATTTTACTTTTCTATTGAACATTTTCAGTTAGGTTTGTTTCAACTACGATCAGCTCTACATGTTAGAAAATAATATATCATACAGTAGTTCTTTATTAATTAAAAACTAGAGAATTTTTGTACTTGACAATCAGTTATTAGTTATTTATCAAATTAAAAGCTAGCGAAATATTTTTACAATAACCAGAAAAGTAATTCAAAATTATGAAAAAACCAGTCAGCGGTTAACACAGTAATCGGCTAGGCCGGACTGCTGTTGGTTTGTTCGATTGTGCACAGGTCCAAAAGAGAAACAGGACCGAGAATAGGTTGGACCACTAATGGTAGGTTTGATTGTGAACAAGTCCAAACGAGTAACCGGACCATCCCAAGCCCGGTTAACCGCTTTTCCAGCTAGACCGACTGTTTATTATAACTATGGCCGCACTTTATTGCTCTATCATAAAATCTGGTCAACATATCTGAAGAGATAGACTTGAATATTTTATACACAGACATTTTTGGGAAGATAAATAATTAAGACTGGTAAAATATAAACCATACATGCATTGCCAGTGAGTACAACTTGCACCAAAATGCTCTGTTATAAATTATAATATGTATGTAGTTATGATCACATACCCTGATTTGTTTAAGACCCTTGAATTCTTCAAATCCACACCTCTGAATGTCAGCCCGCAGGAGTATATCAAGTAAAAACAATCAATGTTAGATTATAAACGGACAATCAGGACAAATAACCAGGGCAAAAAAAAAACTTTCAACCTTCGATCTCTGTTCTATGCTATGTTTTTCACAATAAGCCTTGTGCTGCAGCTTGCTTCCATCAGTCCTCACGTTCATGTAGAAACCAGCACTTCTAGCACAAGTAGGATGGAATGTGCTCTGACAGTGACCGTAACTACACTGAACATTGCCAAAAATAAATTAAGTTCCATGACAGAGAAAAACAAATAGCTCACCAAAGAAGTTAGAAATGTAAACCACAACTCTTGGAAATCTTCACCTTTAGGCAGACACCATGTTTCCGGAGGCACACAATGCACAGGTCACTTCCCTTGCACACTGTTTCCTGGTAACGTAACAGAACAAACAACAGTAATAAATACGGGGTAGACAGTCTAGGATCACAAATACAAATGTTCCTCGAATTGTAAATTCACTTACCACTCCCTCAATAGGATTTATTTGACCCCTTCTAAATGTTGAATCTAACACCCACTATCACAACAAAAATAAAAATAATGAAAATGAAAAGGATGGCAATGCCAGATGGTGGCCAAATGAGTAGCAAAAGATGAAAGAGGATGACTTACTTCAGCACAGAATGCATGAATCCATTGACCATCAACTGACTTTCTAAAGGCACCTGCAGTCCCACCACATAAACCACATTCTGCAACAAAATAAGGCTTCTCCCAGGAATTAGTAGCTGGAGGACCAGAGCTTTGAGAAGAAAACAAGTTTTCACATAATTCACAATGCCATGGCCCCATTGAGCTTTTGATACTACAATAACAATCTAAGTGAACTGCAACCTGTCAAACAAAAAGCAAGAATTATGCATCAGAATCAGAACTAAGAACAAGTAAATATCAGTAATGTAAGTAAGAAATGTTGAGAGTTCAACCTTGCATTTTGAACAGACTAAAATTGGATTGAGAAATGTCTCGGACCGACTGCAGATATCACATATACGAGGAGGTTCTCTGGAATAATCTGGAGCTAACTGGAAAAGATCAGAGTTTGTATCAGACGATGGCATTGCAACAGCAGATCTTGAAAAAATCTCTTTCACTAGAGGATTCTGCTGAGAGTATAACATGGACCTTCCATCAGATGCAATCATCTTTGGAAGATCCTGCCAAAAAAATATGTACAGACAAATAAATACTACAGAAAATATATATACATTATGTCATGATTCACTAAAGCACAAGCAGTAATACAACCTGCTGTAGTGCAGGTTCTTCAAGGGCGTCTTTCCTAATTGATGATAGCCTAGAGGAAGCTGCAGCTGCAGCTGTTGCAGCAGCCAATACGGCCTGAGCTTCCTTGTGCCGCCTTTCTTTTCTTCCCTGCTTTTTTGCTTCCCTAAGCTCATAGTGATACTGACTCACACACACATCATCCCATTTTTGTTTTCCTGACACATCAATCTCCTGTGGAAGACTCCTAACAACCTTACGTATCAAATCATCTGCGCATTAAGTAAGAAAAAGTGATACGGTAAGATACCACAAGCTATCACACAAATCCAACAAAAAAATGCACACTGCAATCTAAAACGGAACAGCACCCAAATTAATAGGAGACATGTTAAAACAGGACAAAGTACAGACCACTAAAGTGTTTCCTGGCAACAGCATTACAAAGCAGTCTGTGCTGATAATAGATAAGTTCTCCTTCCACTTCATCTTCTGGAGACAGTTTTAAGAGACCCACATTTTTCGCCTTCACCAACAGATCAAGATTTACTCCATCGCACTTGATAGTCTGATCACCAGAAGTTGATTGGAGTTCGTGATTATTACAACAAAGGCCTGAACTAGACAATGCTTCTAACAGTGGAACTTCTCCTTCTCCTAAACCTGCCAAATTAAGTAAGTAACCACCCAACACCAACATGATATACCAAAGGAGCATCAGATGGAATCTTACAATCAGACTCATGAAATGCAGTTTGGGATGGCACACCATATTTTATTTGCATCAATTTGCTGTATATAAATGGGTGTATGTAAGAATTGGACATAGCTTCCCAATTTCTACAAGACAAAAGAACATAAATTGTCAGTATTCGCACTAAATCACCAACATTGTTAGCTTAGAGGGGGAAAACCGATAGAAATAGGCTATTCGCGACCACAGAGAATGCAGAAACGTCTTCTAGATCAACAAACTTACATCGGCAAGAGTGAGTGATTATTCTCCACATCAGAATTCGCAAGAGTATTCTGCTCAGTTGCTGTGGCAACCCAAACTTGACAATCATCAGTAAGACTTTGGGTCAAAGCTTTCAACGGCTCATCTGTCCATGCGGACAAGGCAGGTATGAAAATCCAGAAAAAAAATGGAATATGGAAGTAAACCTCCTGCCTAAACCACACTCCAAAAACAACATACTCCCAAATAAAAACAGCAAATATTGGTATATCCCCTCTGAACAATCAAATTTACAATGCTCTCCTTTCTATACATCCCGAAAAAAAATTCTACACTTCACAGGCCATTCCATTTTTCAATCTTAATTCCCCATTACGCCAACACAGAATACTGAAACTTAAAAGAAAAGCCCTTACGTTTGATAACGTCTGAAAATTCAGAATAAGGGGGAAAAAAAAACTCAAGCACCGATGTCCTAGCACTGTTCACAATACAAATTACATGTTTCAATAAATCTTATGTAATTTTTCTTCAACAGTTCAAGAAGAAAGTACAGCCTTTTCATTGAAGTTTCAATACGTTATATTTCAATCCACTACAGATATACGTAATTTTTCCCAAAAAAATCGAAAATTGAAGAACAGCATTTTCATAGAAATTTCATCAAGTTCTCTTTTATTCTGATAACTTTGCAGATAACCTTCTTGGCAAGGAAAAGCATCAATGTTTCATTGCTATCTTTATATGAATAATTTACATTACTAATTCCTTTTTCCACTTATTACAGAAACAATATAAACCAAAGAAACACTTCAAAAGGGTAAAGCTTAAAATTAAACGCATAAAATGGAATTCTAGAAAACCGAAGAACAACATTACAGGGGTGACCAGACCAACCACCTTCAATTTTAAAAGAACCGTTTGCTGGGAATTGTTGATGCTGCGCCGGATTAAACATGATCTGCATAACATGGAAAATACAATATAATGTCCATACAGCACTGGACATCTTAACACGCACAGGTCTGGTATAAAAATAGCCATTGAAAATAATATTATACGTGTTTTAACTAAATTGACCAAAAACACGGCCAATGGGAAAGTGAAACTAGTCTTAGATAAAGAACTCATTATATAATAATTTCTGAATTCGAAAACTCATTAGTACAGAAGGGATGCTTTGGCTATAGGGATCAACGAAAAGATTATTTTACACAGAATTTCCAATGAATCATTTGTGTTTCGATCAAAAAATACCAGTTGTACTGTTTTGGCTGAACTTTAGTATCACAAAAACGATTTATGAAACGAGAAAAGCAAATAATAAGTGGCTTGAGCTAGCAAAAAGCCCGGTCGAGGAAAAAATTGAACCATCCAATTTACTTTGAAATGAAAGTAATATGGTTTAGTCTATTGAGATAACAATAGATAAAAGAGAAAAGCAGGTTATTGTTTAAAAATCATTAGTATGTCAACAATTACTAACAGAAAATAAGAAAACCTTCGACAGCATACAACATGTGAATTCATGGTCATTTGACTTCGACATCGCAAGTTAATTTATCTATCACAAAAACATACAAAACATCCAATAAGAAATACCTTCTTGGTTCCATCAGGAACATCCTCCCCGCCTGGACCATTTGAGTCTTCCCCGTCAAGAAGGCCATTTTCAACTTCAGTTTTTATCATTTCATCATCATTAATCTTTTCCTTAGAAAATCTTAAATTCTCATCTTTCACAATCCGTACGTTGCTTTTTGTTCTTCTTCGAGATGGAACAGATTTAACAGGGACAACATCAGAGATATCAGACTCCTCCACCAAAACAGCACCTACACCATCAGCTACATTTGCCTCATCTTTTGGAGGTACTCCAGATCGCATTTTGACTTTCAGAGTTTTCTGAAAGCTGCTAATATAGGCATGATTTCTCAACCAATTCATTATTTTACATTGCAACTCAGGAACCATATGATTATCCTGCACAAAGGTAAAGGCAATTGGAATGCTGCAACTCCAAGCACAATTGCATAAACCACATTTTTCTTTTCAAGTTTAAGATTTACGGAAAAAAAAATGATTACACCAGAATCAACCCAACGTGAATAGTTAGGAAAGCACCAGATGCAACTGACTCGCTTGCATTTTAATCAAATCACTCGCCCAAAAATAGGAAATAGACAAGGAACGAAAAATGATGAAAATGCACATTACGATGAATATTTTGCTCAGTAAATGAAGTGAAACACCAATCTCTGAAGCCACGTTTCTTAAATCAACTTTGCCCAGATCAATTAACTGCATGAAAAAAAATAGATAATTCACTAAACAAACAACAAATATCCAGTGCTTAGTGCTAATACACTCACAATTTCAATACCTTCTTCAGTATCCTGATAAAATTCAAAGAATCACAAGCATTGACATCTTTGTTGTTGTTGCTCCTATCCAATGCATCATTATCTACAGGGTGCTGCGCATCACCACTTTCCGGCTGAGATTTGGCATTTGACTTAATATCTAACAATTGTTCATGCAATATATTACCATCCAGCTTGCTTCGATCCTCATCAGTTGTTTTAATGTGAACACCCAATTTATAATCGTTACTTTGGCCAATTTGTAACTTGCGAGGCTCATTTGCTGTCGATACCATCTGTTGATGCATGACGTTAGAAACAGAATCAACTGCTAACGACATATCTCCAGTCTGTTGAGCTCCACTGTTATTCTGGACTTCTGAATGTTTCAAGCAAAATGCACGCAATTCAACCTAAAATATACAGGCAGTGAAGAAAATATGAACAAAGGAAGATTGAAAACATTTAATAAAAATTCTCTAGCAACATGAAGCAGGCTAGGAAAAAATTAAGTTTAGCAACCAAAGAAAAGCAGTTTCAAATTAACACTATAACATCAACAAATTATGAAAATCACAGTTACAACAAAGATAAAGGTATCAATAGCCATTGTCTTTTTGAAGATAATTTGACAACCATAAGAATTAGCGCACCTCATCAAATCCAAGTTTACCCCATATCTCCATTCTGTGTCTTGCCTCCCTTGCACATATAGGATGGAAAGAAGTTCTACAAGCTCCTATTAAAAGCCAAATAAATATTTTATTTAGCAACCAGCAGTAGAAATTTGATAACAAGAGAAACATCGATTTTCTACTACTGGAGACGAGAGTAATATTTACAAACTTTTTATTCCCTCCAAAAGAAGGGGGTGAATAAATGATAACAGCATTGCAACTTAAAATTATACAGTTGTTCCGCAAAAGATGATGTCAAACAACCACTGATGCTGAAACAGAAATAACTTCCACTAACTAGCTAATCGCTGACAAGAGACAACAAAATCAAAGAATAACACGCCAATCCACTGCAAATAGAAACGAAAAAATAACACAAGATAAAAAAAAAAAAAATTGGAAAAGGAGGTCCCCATATGTTGGGGTCTTTTGATATCATTTCTCATTCTTTGAACTTCAATTCAAGTGTGCTCATATCACAAGAAGAAAGAAATTGGCAAAATCTCCTAAAAACACCCCTAATTCCTTAAACTTCGCCAAGTATTTGAATGATTGACCATGGAAAACCACAGTATTCTAATGATACAAGTACACTCCTTAAACTTCTCATTCTTTTCGAATGATGATACAAGTATTCTGATGAATTCCAACAAGGAAACTCCTTATTTTTATAATATATTGCTTCTCAATCACTTAAGAATTATAAAAATAGCTTGCAATTTGCAACAAACAAGAATGTAGGAGCTTAATTTAATCCAAGAAATCTCCACAGTCAAAACCCAGATATCCCTTTATTTTCAGGAGAAAACAGAATGTGATAACCATCCAGCTTAACTTAAACTTTGCATTTGGTCTAAGAATATGAAGATACAACAAATTCATTCTCTAGCTTCTTGCCTTCCATCCAAAGGATAACACGACTCACTTTTGTACATAAAATGGCTGTGCCCCTTATATAATATATATCCTATAGCCTATGGGCAATAACAAAAGCAATCTTAACAAAGATCTTTCAGAATCCTTAATACGATATCACTGAACCTTGCACTTCCAAACTCCATTTTAACAGAAGCTTTACCTATCTGCATAATTATCAACTGCAATTTGAATTCCTAAAGTAATTTGCCACCAAAATCTCACCAAGTGAGCAAACCAAAGAAACCATTTTTGGTGAATTACAGGTGATAAGTATTTAAAGCCTAAAACCAAACACTATAGGCCAAAAAGAAAGAAGCAAACAGAAGAACACATTTTGCTATTCAGCAATTATAAGATTCAGTCATAATAGGACAATTGCATGCATATTCATATAAAGACGCAGAAAAAAATATTCAGCAATTATTAAATACAATCATCATATGACCATTACAAGAAAATTGAACCTAACTATGACAAAAATCAAAGCGAACCAATTCATTTAATGGGGAAACCCAATTAGCTATAATCAAGTACAAATCATTAATTGCCTAGCTATGCATGACTTTCTAACAAAATGCTGTAGGGAAAAAACCTGCAAAATTCAGGAATATCCCCATTAATGCAATGTTCGAATACCAACTTTCAAAAATAATATAACCTAGATAACAAGAAACAAAACTTACATGTTCTTTTAAGGAATGAGATTGTGAGAATCTCCCAATAACACAACCATACATAAATTGATGCTTCTGGTAAAAATATATCAAGACATTTATTGTAAATTTGAAAAATAAAAAATAAAATAATAATAATAATAAGGATCTTCTAAATTGATATAACTGGTTGAATCTTAAGTATGATGAAAATTTAATTAGACAGCTAGCATGCCCGCACCGTACAAAGGTGAAGTGAATTAAAATGTAAAGAGAAAAATTTCCCAAAAGCCTAAAACACGATTCCTCAAATCCGAGGCCTTCAGTGCATAAGACTCACTTATTCGGACACAATCTAGTTAGCAAAATTGCTCCATGCTTCAAATAAGATAAAAGAATTCTAATATTAAATTCTATATTTTGCGGTCCTTATTGTCTAGATCTGGGGTTTTAGACAAACGCAAAGAAGCAAAATATAACCCAGAAATGATACTTCCCAAGTGCTGTGAGATGTCGATAACTGTGTGGCAACAGAAGAATGTATATTGTAGAGACCCGTATTTGACTAAGGAATATTAAGAATCCATACAGTATACTTAAACATTTTGCAGAAGATTTATTACAACGGAATACGTAGAATTCCCTTTTAGTATAGTTAGTAGGCCCTTTGATTAGCGGGGTAAAAAGACTAGAAGAAGATGTGATCCATAATATTAGAGCGGGTCGATGAAAAGGAGAATGCTACGAGGATTCCATGAGATATGATCTATAGGAAGAATCCTATAAGCTTAAATTTTTTTTTTTGTGGAAAGCAGTTGATGCTACTACGTGCGTGTTGGACTATTAAAGAACAAAATGAAAACGAAATGAAAATAGCAGAAATGAAGATCTTAGAATGGAAGTGTGACCAAATAAAACTCAATAGAATAAGAAAGAGAATATAAATCAAGTGGATATAACACTCATTGATGATAGATTATCAAAAGAACAAATTGGGGCATGTATAAGATTATTCCCTATTTGGTGTAGATAAAAATCAGATTTTTAGTAGATTTTGATAAAAGTTGATGAAATATATGATTGAAAATTTGATAAAAGTTGTGGGTCCATGACATGTGTGGTTAAAAATGAGTTTAAGAAATGATGAGTTTTAGAAAAATGGGGGGTAAAATGTGTGGTTGAAAATGAGTGAGAGAAATGATGAGTTTAAGAAAAACGGGGGCCAAACATGGGCTTAAAAAGCCACCACGTAGACATTAAAATGGCATGTTGTAGTTGCATTGGATCCTTAGTTTAAGGCAGAAAAGTTAAGTATCTCGTATCGGATACCAAATTTGTTGGATACAAGAAGGGCATAATAAATACCACCAAAATCCCAAGAACAAGGCTGAGTTTGTTATTTGAAGTTGTCGCAGAAATGTTATTACTGCAATATACGAACAGCCAACTAATCTCAACACGTGGAAAAGTGCACACCCATTATAATGTGTATTAAACAATCCGTTTAAAATTTCATAAACAATTCCATGAATATTCGCACTCTTACTTTTGAAAAGCATCACGGAGATTCTCTTGAAACCTGTGTTTATTTGTCAAATCTTGAAATAAAATTGGAAAAGCCATGAGCCAGCCTGCAGGAACCTTTGGGAAATTGAGGACAGACTAAACATTGAGAAAAGGCAAAACCAAGGTGGTAGAACCTTTGGCATCTAAAAACTAATATAATAAGCATTTCTTAATATGCACAAAGCTAATTATTAAACAATAAAGTCAGCATGAATTGCAGGAAAAATCAGTAGTAAAATTATAAACACCAACTACTATTGGCTTTTACAGAAGTCTAATTAATCTTCATTAATCTGCACTTAGCTCATTAGTAAGGCGGGTAAGCATAATTCATTTTAGGAAATCAAAAGAAAAAATTATAGAGGGCCAGAGAAATATGGAAAAACAGACAGAATAAACAGCAATTTTATCAATTTGTATCTTCTTATGATGTCCACCTTTACAAAATGGTTTTACAAATAGTAAGCCAGATTTTTCCAAAAGATGAAATCACCGATGATCTAATTGTGTAAAACACAGGATAAGGAGGTCATACCCAGCACCTATGCAGTACATTTCAAAATATATCAAATAACCATAGATTCTAATTATCGCAACATTCCTCTGTCCTGTCATCCAACAAAGAAACGTAGTGTGTGGTTACATAAGAAAAGCAGCAAGACATACCATTACTGCATCGAACACAGGCACCACACTTATCCTTGCACAAATAACAAATTAACTTCCTTCGGGTGTCCTTCAATTCACCAAGATTCATTATTGGCTCCATTGTCCTAGTGTTCTCCAAATAAAAGTCAGGTATCCACTGGCAACAAAACAAGTGAGCAAACTGAAACTTAGACCCCTCGTTCTCAATAGAGAAGCCCCTTTTTTGCACCCGCTTCAAAGCACCACCTGGCTTTGGACAAAGCAAACAAGGCCTCTCACTATTGAACCCAACATCATTCTTCCGCTTACACCATGCACACAACCAAGAACTATCAACGTCTTCCTGGACTCCATAGCACCTCTGATGGACCACCATGGCACAAGAACTGCACTTAATCAAGCAATTCAATTGGTTGCCTGTGTCACCAAAACTACAGTAATGACATAACGAATCAGACCCTTCAACCGGATGAGCCACGAGAAGCTTCTCCAATCCTGCATCTCTGCCTAAAAGCTTCCGTTTCTTAGAGGGAAACTCCGAAGCCAAATAAACCTTACTCCTACATCCTAAAAGCCATTCTATTCCACTAAAAGATGAAAAATCCTTTTCACCATTGTCTAATTTCCCTACATAATTTTCTTCTTTTGTAGCCGACTCTGTATTTTCTCCACCCAAACTATCCACATCCATAATATTCGAATCATTCTCTGCTTTCACTATTCCATCAACCTCATCCTTACCATCACGATCCATTTCAAATCCATTTGTTGAATTAGAACTATCATTTTGACAAGCACTTGCAAGCATGCTGTTGTAAACTTCATATCGAGTGAGCAATTTTTCACTATTATACAAAGAAGGGACAAAGAAGAACTTCTCGTCACCAGAGAACCTGACATTTGAGACCTTGTGGAGCCTCTCTACGTCCTCCACATTCAGTTCACGAAAATACTCCTCGGTCTCAACCCAAATGTTACCTCCACGAGGCCGCCCCGAGACCGATGACTTCTTCTCTGAACCCAAGTGCGACTTCTTTTGCCTTTTCCGACTATCCGAGTGTCTGTTTAAGAAATGGAACACCCCACTGGGAAGATTATAAGCACCCGATATAGAAGCTAAAGGAGCCTGAGAGTCTTCAGAATCAAAGGGAGAGCGGAAGGAGAGAGCTTTAAGAGCTTGAGTGTAGAAATCTGACTCAATTATGGGAGACGGGGGTAGTTTCCTAATTTTCTTGGAAGTCGAGGGCTTTTCGGTAAATTCAGGTATCAAATTAGGGCAATTATTACTACCTTGTTTTTTCGATTCGGTGGTGGCTTGGGCACCCCTACCACCAGCCATGGTTTTCCTTCTCCTCTGACATCTGCCGCCACCGCCGGTCATCGTCTTCACCACACACTTCCATCACCACCAACCCCGCAGCATTCCATTCCCTTGAAACCCTAACCTAATCCTAATCAAATCAAAATCAAAATCAAACCCACAGATTCAATTCCTCCTCTCCAGATACCCAAATATTCATCAAGAAACAAGATAAATGCACAAAGATTATACAAATTCCTAATTTTAAATGTTCAGGTGCATGGGCGGCTAGGGTTAGGTTTTTTTTTTTTGGTTTAGGGGTAAAATTGTGAGTTTTTCAAATTTTGAGGGTCAGTTTTGTTTCAAATCCGTTTTTTGGATTTTCGAAATCTAGAGAGAGAAATAGAGTCGCGTTTTTTGGAGGCAGACAAGGGCGGTTCGTTTTTAGAGAGAGATTGTGTGACGTCATACACTTGGACGATCCTGCACGCGACTTTTTGACCGGGCCCAAAATAGTGTGTCACGCTCCAAGTGAGCAATTGTATTACACGAGTTGTATATTCGTCACGTGCCATGATATTATTGGTTGTGTTTTTAGATTGTACAAGTTGATGATTACCTGTCTTGATTAAGCATTTGTTTGAGCCTCATTTTTGGGGTAAAAAAATTGTTTTTGAATAGTGATTGATGGGAGAATGTGTGGTGGAAAAGATTTGAAAAGTTTTAGATTTGTGTGTAATATTATTTTATTTGGAGAATGTCTGGTTAAAATGAAGAA
>CAIGRK010230661.1:0-13616 GCA_903798315.1 Fraxinus greggii
CTCCATCAACATCCACCTCTCCAAGACTTATTTAGCTGCAAACACGAGCATCACTGGCTCAGATAGTATTGATAGAGGAAGAAACATAATATAAAATGATTTTTGTAATTGAAAAATACCCCTGATGTAATTTAAAAAGTACATACCGAAGCAAATAACTTCAATTCTCATAGTGGAATTCTATTTAAATATAGTTCGAATAACTGAGGTCAAAGTAATCAATGGCATGTGACCAGATTTATTGAATTTGTGACGTGTGACCTATGTACTTTGACATATAACTTGTGACTTGATTCAATGACTTGTGATCAAATTTCTTGGATCTGTGACATATGACCTGAACCAATGGGCATTGGCCAAATTTTTTGTATCTGTGACCTATCACATATTCACTTAACATGTGACATATGACCTGATTCAATGGCCAGTGAACAAATCTCTTGAATCCGTGACTTGTGACATATGCACTTTGACATGTGCCATGTTACATGTGACCATGACTTGATCCAATGGCAGGTGAACAAATCTTTTGAATCTATGACATGTGATCTGATCAAATGAATTGTGACCAAATCTCTTGAATTTGTTACTTGTGACCCATGCATTTTGACGTGTCACATATTCAAGAGATTTGGTTACAGAAACTCGATTGACTATGACTTACACACCGCCACCATCACCACCTATGGAGATTGATCCACATGTATGCCAGGCTACCACCACCGCATGTACCAATCACCACCACCACAACCAAAGGAATGTCCTCCACTATAACAATTTGCCACCACCTGGCTACTAATCTGTGATGTTTATCACCACTTCTAATATACTATGCTACTTCATCATCGTCATTACTATCACTTGTATCTTATTGTGTTAAACCATCGAATGCCAAAACCAAGACCCACCACCATTTGTGCCATAGATCACCCTCGCTTCCTCAATAAACTACTGTTAGAAAATTTATTCAAAATTGACAAAAATGATGTGGAATGAAAAATTGTATTTGAGGTTTTTATTTTGGCTTATGTGACCGCATAGGCCAAGGAGGCTTGTGGTCACGTAGGCCATTTCAGGGATTAAAATCCCTGTAACTAGTTGTTCAATGCGATCGTATAGGTTTGTTCTATGCAGTCGCATAAAACAAATATTTAGTTGTTAGTGACTGTTTTGTTCAAAATTTTGGTGACTTTTGGAGGATTGTTGGCACCATTTCATATGATCATGTCTCATGGCTTTATATGAGTGGTTTATGATCATTATAATGTGTTGAATAACATATAAAAACTATAGCCAATCTTCATGAACAAAAGATCATTCCAAAGCAATAGGAATTCATATTTTCTTCATCATATTCATATCTTTTTTGTGTTCTTCGAGTTTTGGTGAATTACACTTAATGCTTGAGCGTAATTCTTAACAATGCTTGATTAATCCTGCAAATTATTTACCGTAATCCTTCAAGCATCATTTTCAATCCGAAAATGGGGCAAATTTAGTTTGACAATAGCGATCAAGTGTTCGAGCCTTCCATTTTGTTGCGGTGATTTGTGGTTTGTTGCATATTGTTGCTGATGTTGGTGTGTTTCTTCTCCAACTCCATTTCCGTTAACAACCACCACTGCCTTCGGACCTTAAGTCACCACCACCACCAATAAATCTCCACCATCCCCTCACGTCATAACCACCATCATGCCACATCATCACCGCCATCGACATCCACCACAAAAACCATCACAAACCACCACCACCACAACAATGTAAACCTACCAAATAAAAAAAAGATACAAGTAAAATTCAAGTGTTTTAAATTAGGTTTTAGATCTAAAATCTAATTTACCACCGGCAATCCTAACCCCATCTCCCTACAAAATTGCACATACAACTATCACTTTTGTATAGAAGAAATAAAGAATCTTTCTGAAATCTAAAACCACAAAATGAGACTAGAACTAATAGTGATGAAGAAGCCAGTGGTAGAACATCTAGTGGTAGGACAAATGGCCCAATCAGAATCAGTATAAGCATAACATGAAGATCATTGGAGGAATGGGAGAAGATGCCTCGACCTAGAGTGCCTTTGATGTAGCGAAGAACACATGTGGCAGCTGTCGTGTGCGAAAATTGGGGTTTATGCATAAATTGCTGAGAATGTTTACTACAAAATCAATGTCGGGTCTGGTGATGGTGAGATAAATAAGGCGCTCGACTAACCGTCGATAAGGAATGGGATCAGAGTGGAGGTCGCCATCGGTGTCAATGAGTTTCAGGTTCTATTCCATAGAGTAGGGCGAGAGCCAAGTAGTCCACTGTCGGCAAGAATGTCCAAGGCATATTTTTGTTGATTAAGGAAAATGCCTGAAGGTGAGTGAACAACTTCAAGGCCAAGAAAGTACTTGAAAGGGTTGAGATCCTTGGATTTGAAGTGGGTAGAAATAACGGACTTGGAGTGAGTAACCTTGTGAAGATCATTGCTGACAACCAAGATGTTATCAACATAGACGAGCACAATGGTAATGTTGGTGGCAGTAATGATTGTGAACAAAGAGCGATCGGCATGTGATTGGACAAAACTTGTAGTAAGAAGAACAAATGTTAGTTTAAAAAACCATTTCCGGGAAGCCTGCTTGAGACCATAGAGAGATTTCTGAAGACGGCAAACACGTGTCTCTCCCTGAATATAATAACTAGGTGGTGGTGTCATATAAACTTCTTTATCAAGGTCATCATGTAAGAATACAGTGTTAACATCCATTTGGTGGATAATCCAATGTTTGGCGATGGCAACTGCAAGAACACAGCGGACTGTAGTCATTTGGCAACTGGGGCAAGGGTTTCATGAAAATCAATGCCTTCAACTTGAGTGTAGCCTTTTGCCACGAGTCGAACTTTGTGACGCTCAATGGAACCATCTGCTCAAAATTTGGTTTTAAAGACCAATTTGCAACCGATGAGCTTTTTACCAGGTGGAAAGGTTCTAATGTCCAAGTGGAGTTTTCTTCTAGGGCACAGAGTTCAGAGGTCATGGCTTCAAGCCAATGAGAGCGGCTATTAGCTTCTGAATAATGAATATGATCAATAGAGGTAGTATGTGCAATTAAGAAAGAACAATGGTCAGGAGAAAAATGAGAGTATGAAAGAAAATTAGATAAGGGGTAAGAAATACCTGAGGCCTGTGTAGTGTTTGAAGTAGCAATGGACTCCGTGGCAATGGTGGGACAAACATATTCAAGAAGATATGCTGGTCGAGTGATAGTGTGGAGTGGCTGAGAAGTGGGAGGGACGGGAGGAGTAGAATTGGGAGGGTTAGGAACGGGAGGACTGGAATTTGGAGGTGGGGTTATGGGAGTGGAAGCATGTTTTGGGATAGGTAAAGGAAGGATAGTGTTGTTTGGTGTATGGGAAGGGATATGATAGTGGAATGGAAATTGATTTTCATAAAAGTAACGTCGTGGGAGTAAAAAATGATGTGCGTGTCAAGATTGTATAACTTGTATGCTTTTCGTTTGTTCGGGTAACCAAGAAAGACGCAACAGGATGCACTGGGAGAAAATTTGTCTCGGTGGGTAATAAGAGTTTGAGCATAGCAAAGGCAACCAAACACTCGAAGGTAATTGTAATTGGGTGGAGTGTTTGTGAATAATTGAAAAGGACTTTGATTTTGAAGAGATTTGCTAGGAGTCCTATTGATGAGGTAAGTGGCTGTAAGAATACATTCACCCCAAAAATATAGGGGTAGATGTGCTTGAAAACAAAGACTGCAAGCAACATTCAAGAGGTGACGATATTTACGCTCTGCAACACCATTTTGTTGAAGAGTTTCAACACAAGTACGTTCATGAATTATGCCATTGTTATGAAAGTAGTTTTGGAGATTTTGAGAAAGTAATTCTTGATCATTATCAGTACGGATAAGTTTGATGTTGGAGGTAAATCAATTTTTAACGAGGGCGAAAAAATGCATTAAATGAGTAAAAGTTTCTGATTCAAACCCGCTAAATAAATTCAAGTAGTGTGTGAAAAATCATCAACAATTGTCAAGAAATAGTGGGCCACAGATAGAAGTAGTAGAGTAACCTCCCAAATATCACAATAAATTCGATTAAAAGGAGTCGTACTTTTATTAGCATGATTGAGAAAGGGTAAGCGGGTGTGCTTAGAACGAGCGCAAACATCACAATAAGAAAGAGTACAAGGACTATAAAAAATTGTAGGAATAATAAGGCTAGAAGGGTGACTAAGAATTGATGCCATAGGGTCCTATTGTCAAGATTGTGTACCAAAAATGCAGCAAATTTTTATGGTCGGAAGATGTAGAGCCCATTGCAAGCTTCACCCGCTCCAATCAGGCTCTTTAATTGAAGGTCCTAAAAAAACATTTAGTGGATAATAAAAGAACAGACAACGTTCAGCGCTAAAATGAGGAATAAAAAGGACATTATGAATGGTTAGGGAATCAGATAGGCGAACTGTGCCTATTTCTTCAACGAGAACCATGTTTCCCGTGGGTAGCCGAATCGTATGGCAATCGGAGGTCCAAGAAGGAGGATCGACAGGAGCTCATATGATCAGTGGCGCCACTGTCGATTATCCAATCAATTTGAGGATCAAAAGGAGAGAGTAGAGAGGGAGTTACCAACGAAATTTGGATTTGGGGATGCGTTTTTCAAGAGGTTCATGAGCTGTTGATAGCTCTCCAGCGAGAGGCCGGCATTAGACTAGAGGAAGATTAGGCAAGATGAACGGTTACGGAAAGGGGTTTTTTGAGCAGTGATGGCTTTCAATGATTGTGGGGTTCTCGTCCAGGGGGTCACCGATTATCAGCCAACAACAGTTGCGTAAATGCCTATCTTTGCCGCATTCAGTGCACTTGAGAGGTGGTCGTTCATAGTGAGAACTCCGAACGGTGAGGGCAACATTTTTTGATGTAGTGCGTGAGACATGAATGAGCCTTTCTATTCTTCGAGGATGGAGAACATTTTGTTCAGGGGTGTGAGAGGATCAGTGGCAAGAATCTGGGATCGGAAAGCAGCGAATAAATCGTTGAGTCCCAAGAGGAATTGAAACACCCGTTCATCCTCTGCTCTACTCTCCAAAGTGGTAGCATCGGTTGGTGTTTGGATATTGGCTAATTCATCCCATAATTGTTTGATGATATTGTAATAATTTGGTATGGATGATTGGTTTCGATGGAGGTTGGAAATTTCTCTTTTGAGGTGAAAGAGGCGAGCATTGTTGCCATGGCAAAAATAAGACCCAAGTTCAAGCTAAACAGTACGCGGGTCATCATGGTAGTCCAGGGAATTTGCTAGAGAAGGAGTGATGGTGTTGAGAATCCAGGTGAGGACCATGTCCTTGGTGCGGCTCCATAGGGCATAGTCGGGTGAAGTGGTGGGTGGGGGTTTGAGGGTGCCATCAACAAAGCATAGTTTGTTCTTGGCATTGAGGGCTCGACGAAGAGCACGTTGCCATTTGGGAAAGTTATCGCCGGTGGGATGGCCGGAGATGAGAATGAGGCTGTGGGGAGGAGATTTCAGAGGTAACTTGAGAGGAGGAATCCATTGGAGTCCAACGGTAGAGAGGAATTTCAGGATCAAGGTATGCTCTGATACCATTAGCACGTGTAGAGCTCATTATTCTCAAGTTCGAGAAATTTTATATAATAATAATAAAGAGACAATTAGCACGTGTAGAGCTGATTCACAAAAAACTATTTTGTTTCACTTTGGATTTTTTTTTTTTAGATGGTCCATTTGAGTCTGGGTGGCTTGAATTTTTCGAACATATTGTTGAGCGAAATCGAGTTTACCAATTTCTGAGGATAAGATTTATGAAATATTGAACTTCTGCTACAGGGTCATTTGAGACTAATCAAAATTAAAATTAAGTAATTTTCTTTAAGGCCACTTTGATCTTTTCTTTTTTAGATCTAAATTGAAGGTAAGTAATTTTCTCTGAAGTAAAATTCATTTGATTGGTCGATAAGAATATTCCAATACACACAAACATTAGAGTTAACATCATTAGCTCTTGCCACTCTTATTCAATTGGCCCACGAGCTAAAGGGTCGAACCGAGTAGGATTTTTGGACACGAATCAAGCTCGTGTGTTCAAGCTCGATTCGATTTTCACTCATGCAACAAGTGGACCCACACTAAGTATTGAAAGAAAAAAACAAAATCTAAAGTAAAATAAAACAATGACAAGCACGCCTTTACTTCATATACTGTTTCCTACCTGATATTGTGTCGGTAATTTAATGCTTACCTATTTAAAATTATTCTATATAAATCTAATTTAACAATTTAATAATTTAAATTATTTTTATAATAAAAAACTACTGTAGTATTAAATATGATGTGGTTTTATAAGGCAATTGGCATTTTTATACGCAATATAAGATGAGCTTTTGCAATCAGTTCAGTCAATGCCAACAAGGTACGATTTGTTAAATAAAGACTACGCTCTGTTTGATCCAAATATATATACATATATTCCAAGGGGAACTGACAAAAATACTCATAAAATTAGAAGTCCTTTGAAAAATTATATGAAAAGTATTTTGGAAGTAAAAAAATACTTGGTAAAAAATTAAGTCATTTATGTCACTTTTTATAAATAAATAAAAAAAAAGTGACACAATGTCACTTTTTAAAGTTAAATGTCATTTTTTTTAATTAAATGTATGTCACTTTTATTAAAAAGTAATGTTTGTCACTCAAAAAAGTGATAGAAATTTTAAGAAAGTAAAAAAAAAAAATGGAAAAAATGGACACACCAAAAAAGTGACAAATCACCCATTAAAACATTGGAATCAGTTCAAAAAAAAAAAGGTGACACAATCACAGTCTTTCTCGTATGTTCACCATTAAGCATTTTTAAGTCAGTTCACCGACAAAACAAAATAAAATTGAGGGAGGGGGACTGGCTAACTTATTAATCAACTATAATATCAAAGGAGTTGACATTCACTCAACAGAAAATTGCATCTACTTGAACAAAGTAGTTGCAAAATCACAACGAACTAAATTTTATTCCCCTGCTTCCTCCAGCAATTTTATCAAATTAAGTATCACATTTTTTTATTAAAAGGAGATATAATGACACTTTTTTTATTTATAAAATGTACGTCACTTTTATTAAAAAGTAATGTTTGTCATTTAAAAAAGTGAGAGAAATTTTAAGAAAGTGACAAAAAAATTAAAAAATAGGGTAACATAAATTCAAAAAATAAAAAAAAATTGACAAATCAACAATTAAAATATTTGAATCAATTCAAAGTGGCAAAACTTAAAAAAAAAAAAAAGTGACACAACAGTAGTACATGGCCTCCGTTTACCGCTAATCGTCTTCAAATAAGTTCACCGATAAAGTTTCAATCAAAATGTCAAAGTCAATTCACCATCACTGTCATCTACCAGCTCGAAATGAGAGAGGGAGGGAGACAAATTGACTTATTAATCAATACAATATTAAATGATTTTTTTTTTATTTTTTTTTAATTAAAGGAGAGCGGTACCTCCAAGAATACAGTATTAAAGGAATTGACATTTGTTCAATAGACGATTGCGTCTACTCGAACAAGGTAGTTGCAAAATCACAACAAACTTATTTCTATTCGTGTGCTTCCTCCAGCCATTTTACACAAGGCTCCAATTCCTTCACAAAGCTTTGCCTGTGTAACAATGTAAAATAAAATAATTAGGTTAAAGCATGTCAAAACTAAAACACACAATTACATTATTTACAAATCAAGTTCTCTTTAATAATTAGATTGTAAACGTTTTATCTTCATAAGCTACTAATTTATAATTTATCCAAAAACAAACATACCCAACATATTTATCCTACTGATGATTTCTTTAATTCGTAAGTAGCTACAAATAGTTCAAATTTTTTCCAGCAAAAAATGCAGAACAAAAATTAAAAATTTCAGGTAATAAAATTCAAAAAGATGAAGAAATGAGATAAAAGACGGAAAGACCTTGATTGATATCTAATTTTTGAGAAGAAGGTGAAGAGCCCATGGCAGAAAGTGAGAAGAAATTTAGTTTCTCGGCTTGTTTAGTGTCCCTAAAACTAAAGAAAATGGGACTTGGATGAAAAGTTGGATAGAGAGGTGAAGAAACCGCTGCCATGCTATAAGAGGCCGTTTGGCCAGCGAAGTGGTATTGCTGCAGCAAGATACGAAGATGAATGGTGATGCTGTTGGAATCTCCGTAATTAACGGCCACCATATCACGACCTTGTGCCTGTCAAAACAATTGAGATTGCGCCTTCGGCACGATGGATCCATTCATCGGAACAAAGAGAGGAAAAAATAAGACTAGGGATTAGTTTTAAATTAATGAAAAAACACAGTATTTTATACTTTGTAATTGTTTTTCAAATGATTTTTCAAAAGTAGATTATATTATACAGTCTAATATTCCCATATTAAAATTAAAATTAAAATTAATAATTAATTTTAATTACATATTTTATGAATTTAATAATTTTTCGATCACACATTCCGTCAACTTTTATTAAATTCTACTAAATATCTAATTTTTATCTAAACCAAATGTGAACTATATGAAAAATATTTGTATTTGAAACGAAGCAAATGGACTTGATTATCAAGATAAATTAATTGAATATATACAATGGTCAGGTTGACATTATTAAATTTCTTGAATTATATGTTGGATTTTATGAATCGATGCATTCATATGATTAATACTAAAGAATGCTAATCTGTTTCTACTATATTCGCTATTCAAGTTCATGATCCAATTATAGTAGTTTCCATGAGTTCGACGAGATAACAAGAATCCAACAGAACATTTGTAGTGATATTGGTTTATTTTTTTGTATTATATAATTCAAAAAAGTAAGGATGTTCATTAACACGAACAAAAAGCTCCACTTTACAATAACCAAACATGCATCTTATCTTATCAAAAGACAAGATAAAACAGCACACAATGAAGTGTTTCCTTCTCAACTTTATACTTTTTAGATAGTTCCATTACACTTTGATCAGGCAAACCTAATTCGTCAAATGACGTAATATTTAAATAGTAAGATAATGGTTATATTGTACCCAATAAAATACTATTTGCAATAGAAGCCGGACAATGACATCTTGGATGATAGCCCCTCGCAAGAAGGAGGGCTCGAGATTTTATTTTTTTTCCCGCGTCGCCCCCCCTCTTGTGAAGGGCATCCGAGGTGTAACCCTGAACATACAACTAGCAAAACCCTAAGATTTATTCATTTACATAGCACCAAAAGCATAGGCCATAAAGTTTTAAAGTCCGATTGAGTTCCATTTTTTGTCAAAAATATATTTTGTAATAGTGATTTCATGGAGAATGTATTAATAAAAAATAAGGAAAAATTTGAATTTACGTGTAATATTATTTTATTAAACAATATGTAGTTAAAAATAAGAGAGTGAAAAATGTATTTTGAAAATATAAATTCCTAATCTTGCATTTAAGGTCCACATATACGTTTTAAAAAAGGTTTATATTTTGAAAATGAGAAGAAAAAAATTATTGTAAAAAACATAATGTATCATACACGTGTACATTTAAGACTGAAACGTCCCTTATTCCTTGTTTGGTCCACATTATTTTCAAAGTATATTTTTCTCTCTCTTCTTTTCAATCACATATTATTTAATAAAATAATATTACACGTAAATTCAAACTTTTTTCTTATTTTTTAACCACGCATTCTCCATCAAAATACTATTCTGAAATACATTTTGGAAAAAAAAATGGGTCTCAAACAGGCTTATACGTCTTTCTAAGTGAATAATTGTACGAATAATCTGCAAGTGGAACTTATGGTTTGTTTATCATGACTTTTGAGAAATCAAAATAAGTTTTAGAGATCCTTTCGAATTCGTTTAGTTAATTTAAAAATAAATAAATGAAGGGTCCCAAGTTAGAAATGCTTTTGTTGAAAATATGTGCAAAGTGGTTCCTTCAAAAAAACTCTTTCGAACGACAGAGCTCTTTTATAAATTAATTTTCAATTAATTATTAAAATAATTTTTTTAAGAAAATTCTTTTATAACAAGTAAAAATTAAAGTATAAATAGTCCCCTTTTTTTTTGAAAATTAATTTATAAAATGCAAATTTATATTTAAAAAAAATTCATCCATTAATATTTTGTTCATGATTTTATTCATTTGATTTCGAATAGTCAATTTATTAACATTTTATTCCTCACAAGAAAATGTATATTTACATTTAAAGAATTTATAGTATATTTGATACAAACAATCAATCCAGGCAATCGAAAGGAAAAATATATAACCAATATTCAATGTGAATAATCAATGAAATAAACATAATTCTTTAAATAGAAGTCAAATTGGACATAATCATTTTATGCACATCCTATATGCATAATTTAATAGAGAAAATGCAAATTTAGGTTTTAATTAGTTGGAAANCAATTGATTTCGAATAGTAAATTTATTAACATTTTATTCCTCACAAGAAAATGTATATTTACATTTAAAGAATTTATAGTTTATTTGATTCAAACAATCAATCCAGGCAATCGAAAGGAAAAATATATAACCAATATTCAATGTGAATAATCAATGAAATAAACATAATTCTTTAAATAGAAGTCAAATTGGACATAATCATTTTATGCACATCCTATATGCATAATTTAATAGAGAAAATGCAAATTTAGGTTTTAATTAGTTGGAAATTTGGTTGGAAAATGAAGATTTTTAGTAGATGTGATCGTTTGTAAAGAAATTATAGATAAATTTTAAAAAATTAGAAATGTTAAGATTTTGGTAAAAGGTAAAGAGTCGAGAGAAAATAAGTGAAAAGATAAAAAAGTTCAAATTTATTGTGATTTTTTCCCTATTTGGCGGAGATCAAAATTAGTTTTTTTTTTTTTTAGATTTTGATAAAAGTTGAAAGTTGTGAATCTTATAAAATATGTTATTAAAATTCATTATTAATTTTGACCTAGATTAAAATTTAAATTTCATCCGATACAAAACATGACTTTATAAAAAAAAAAATCCCAAAAGTTGGGGGTACCAAATTTTAAATGTTAAGGATCTAATTGATGAGTGGCTATGTTATTTGTTATACCAATTTTTAATTGTTTGTAACGTTCCCAACGTTTGCTCATTGTAACATTTGTGTTCTTTAACTTTTTTCCTTTAAATTATCTTGTCATTGATGAGAGTTCTATTTATATGCTTTTTGTATTTAATATATATATTTTTTTAAATTATGATGGACAAATAAGTCATTTATCATCCTCTCTCCAAAATTCTTGGCCGAAATTTATTATTAGAGACAAGTATATCGATTTAAAAAATGCTGAAGAGATATGAATGCTACGAAAAAAGTTGGAGGTGAAAGTGTTGCATTGAGCAAAGATTGAGGACCTTAAATGTAATTAAAAGATTGTTCAACAAATTAAACCCCTATTTGACTATCTTTAAAATAAAACTCTTTATTTATATTAATCATTTTTAATCATACATTCACATAATAAATTATTTTGCACGTAAACCCAAAATATCACTATATGCCCATGTTTGGGCTCCAATTTTCCAAATTATAACAAAGAAAATAATAATTTTTTGGAGAATTTGTAGTTAAAAAAGAAGATTTTTTTTTAAATTTTACGTGCAATATTATTTTATTGAAGAATGTGTGGTTGATATGAAGAAATAAGAAAATGAAATTTAATTTAATGGGGGTCAAACATGAACATTGTCTGAATATAATTACTATTCAAAATATCATATTTTTTCTCAATTTCTCCTTATAATAATAATCAAACATGGGCTAAATATGTTGCGTAATATAATTAGCCTTTGTTCATTTTAATCCAGGGCAAAAAAGGTACAACAAAAAGCAAGTCCTTTTTCCGTATATTTACACAATTTTTATCATTTAATCCCTTGGTGCACTTCATAACACCTCGGTTTCTTAGTCATGGTTAGTCGAAAATACTATCATGAGAGTCATAGCAAATATTATACTTAAGCAAAGAAAAAATTAGAGCTGCAGTTTCCATTTCTTGATAAATACGGCACTTGTGCCTCAAAATTTTGATTAAGCTATTGTTTGATCCCCATTTTTTTCAAAATACATTTTTCGCTCTTTTCTTTTCAACCACACATTCTTTAATAAAATAATATTATGCACAAAACTTTTTACTTCATTTTTAACCACATTTTCCATCAATTTATTATTCCAAAATTCATTGTACACCAAAAATGGAGCTCAAACAGACCCTAAGTAGTCAAATACTACATTTTTCAAAGAATAGGAACTGCAACGACGATAATTTCCCCCTTCAATTAAAGTTCATGAACCTTTGCTCTTTGTGCTTTAAAAATAGTTACCTAATTTCCACTTCATTTATATAAATGGAGTCCAATTATACCAACACCTACGCCACCCAACTCACACCGCACAATGTAACATGGTATATGCCATGCTTTTGCACAATGTTTCTACTCCTTAATCTAGTGGAAGGTTCCTATACACATAAAAATTGATTTTCATTTAAAAGATAACACTGAGACAATTAAACTTTTAGGGCAAAAGTACGAGAGAAAACTCTCATCTGGCTTCAAGTTGAATCCATATAAAAAGGGTCTCAATTATAGTTTTTCATACGAAGACCTACTCATGATTAATAAATGCTAGCGCGAGTACATAAAAATATATGGTCAACCCCATTCCATGTTGACACTTGCTGGGTATAGAATAAATCTTCAACTTCCCTCGAATTTCATTTAGGGGTGGTATAGTAGCCGAAGAACCCCCCCAATGCTAGAAATATGCCATTGATCCAATCATGGTCAAGTTTTGAATTGAACACACATTAGAAGTTGGAGAAATGATTTTGAGACGAATGTACCACTTGCAAATTTGTGGTTGTTTGGCATGAAATATCATCCCCGATTAAGGTCCTGAAAAAACAAATAATTAAGATAATAATTGATAACTAGATAAAATGGATAAGAATACGAACATAACAGTAAAGCGGTATAAGTAGATCTTACTCTCTTGGACGGGATGCCCATAAGGAACTTAGGGCTCGTAATCGACCATAATACTCCCCGATAACCAAAAAACATCGCGCTGCTTGTCGAACTGTCAACACTCGGTGCAATTGATGAAGCGTTTTTTGTCTTAAATTATCAGCCTATAATTCAAAATTTACATAAACTATCAATGAAACTCGAGAAGAATCATGAAGTACAAATATGCATAAACTCAGGGCATCGATACAATAACAATTTAAAACTTATTCTTGATATATATAGTTTTAGATACATTATCTCAAATCTGTAAATCGCAATTTTAATCAATAACTAACTATCAAATGATCGAAAAAGGGTAAGGGCCAAAAATATAAAACTCTGTGTGAATCTAAATAATAAAAAATTAAGTCTTGTTCCCAATAAATATAATGCCTGCTGCATTAATCATTTTTTTTCCTGTATTAATGCATGACTATCAAATAAAAATTGGCATGGACCGTTCACCGCAATACAGGAGAAAGCTCCAAATAAATTTTCCTAAGGGGTTGAAAACCAATATTTGGACTATTGCAATCATTG